>JAQGBT010001609.1:0-30306 GCA_034698585.1 Disparrhopalites patrizii | reverse complement strand
GTGGGAGGGAGCTTAAAAGGAATACAGATGTGTATACATGTACATATTTTGGAAATACACATTTCGGTTGGGTGGTTCTTCATTTGGGTTCTTTCAAGTTGGTGGTACTATAGCTGGGTTGAAATAGTGAGCTGCACCTGCTGGCGTTCGTCACCTGCATACAGATAAACCATTTTGTTGTTCTTTGGACGAGAAAGAAGCAAGAAACCAAGGGGGGAAATTACAACCAACAAGAAAGTTTTAACGGGGAAAGTCTTTCATTCTTGTTTCTTACTCCAGCTCCCACGTTGTAACTGCTACTATCACTTTTTGACTACTTTTTGACTACATAATACATGAAAATGATCTGGACTTTTTTTTAATAAGCAACCGGATTTTTTCTTAGTCAATGGTGTTTCTCTGTCCCGGTTTGCTTTCTGTGTTTTGGACTACATTTGTCTCAATTTATTTCTTGTCTTCTTTTATTCTCTTTCACTTTATCTCTCCTGATCTCATTTTATGTTTTTCAATTTGACGCCGAGTTTTGTATTTTCATGTTTTTTTCTCGCTTTCTCTTTTCCTGTGTTTTCCTAGCTTTCTCTTTTTCTGTTTATTTCTTACTTTTTTTTCCTGTGTTTTCCTAGCTTTCTCTTTTTCTGTTTATTTCTCACTTTTTTCCTGTGTTTTCCTAGCTTTCTCTTTTTCTGTTTATTTCTCACTTTTTTTTCCTGTGTTTTCCTAGCTTTCTCTTTTTCTGTTTATTTCTCACTTTCTCTTTTCCTGTTTTCTTTCCTTTCTCTTTTTCTGTTTATTTCTCACTTTGTCTTTTTCTGTTTATTTCTCATTTTCTCTTTTTCTGTTTATTTCTCACTTTCTCTTTTCCTGTTTATTTCTCACTTTCTCTTTTTCTGTTTATTTCTCACTTTTTCTTTTTCTGTTAATTTTTACACTTAATATTTTCCTGTATATTCTTAACTTGTTTCTGCATATTATTTGCTTTCTATTTTCATGTTTCTCACTTTTTTCTGTTACTTTTTTGCTTTCTCTTTTCATATTTTTTATTGTTTTTCAGATGTTTTTTCCGTTATTGCCTTTCCTATTTCTTTTTCATTTTTCTAGCTGTCTTGCATTCCCTTTCGATATTTCTTTCTTCCTTTCTCTGTTATTTTCTCTTGCTGTCTCCTTAGTTTTTCTGATTTTTTTAGTTCTGGTTCTTTCTCATTTTTTATAACTCTTTGCTCCTCAATTTTCCCCGTTTCCCGACTACCTTGTTTGTCATTCTTCTATTCCCGCATTTCCAGTTTCATTTTAGTACTTATCATTCTCAAGATTTTGTTTTCTTTCTGTCTCGTTTCTGCGGATTCTCACTTATTTTTTACTTGTCCATCCTTATAACTTTTTCCTCCTAAGGTGGCAGTAATCTTTCAGTAGGGCAACCGCTCCTAAAATAAGATTCTTCCTTTTCACTTGCCATCATAATTACGTTTTTGTTCGAAAATTGTGTTCTTTCACGGCTCGGGCTTTTCATATCTTCTCTCCCCTTGTTTTCCCTTACTTTGAACATGGCGAAAAATTCTCTGATTACCCTTAGGAGCATGGTTGCGGCACATTTGTTGGCCTTTTTTGGAGTAAGACTGGTTCCAACGGTAGTTGAAAATATGGCAGTGTACTCCTGCCAAAAGAGAACTGGCTTCTCCCACTACACCCAGACTCCCGTGTGAGAAGAGCACATAAACTACAAATGTGTGTTATTTATGATGATGATATATTACGGGGTGTATTGTATTGCTAGAAGAATTGTTCCATGGAAGGGCGAGAGAGACAGAGAAACAGAATGTTAAAGAAAAGAATAATCCACATTTATTGAGCATACACTTTGAGGTTAATGGAAGCGACCCTCTTCTTTTTTTCCTTCTGTATACTCCATCTCCCTCTTCTGTATACACAAATACATTGTGAAGTATATCTTTCTCAAAATGCGTGGGTGGAGGAAGAGAAAAGGGAAGAGAATCTTTTATTTCCCAAGGCCTTTACGGGGTGAGAGCCGTGAGGGGAAGTGGAAGGTTGAAAAATAGGGAAAAATAAAGTGCATTACTGCAATAAAACATGTTGGCATAACTGTGAGCACCTTGACGTGTTTCAAAAGCTCCTGTACCTTTTCACTTTCCTTCCTCTTTCTGAGTCCAGTATCCTTTCATGTGGGGCAAAAGAGGGGGAATTGAAATGATATGGGCGGTGAAAGGAAGAAAATAAAGAATAGAGGGCAAATAAAGAGTAGAGGAAAGCAAGAAAACAACGGAGAGGTCTTCATCCTGAGAAGAGACATCCAGTTAGAGACACAAGAGAGAATTATTGTAAAAAAAGAGATTGTGAATTCAGTTATAGCACTGAAATAGAGCGGAAATACCAATTTCAAATGACAAATTAAGCACGGTTAGGCAGGCAAAACATAATGAGACTTACAGGTTAAATAAATAGAAAGTTCAGACAAGTTGGGAATAGATGGTGCAAAAAATTTGGAGAAAGAACAAGAGAAATTGAAACATGTACAAGATTACATGCAAGATATTGTGAACGACAATTTTTGAAAATCTAGAAATACATTTTATACGAAATAAAATTCCCAGCAAAAGTGAGCGAAATGACTGGAGTGAAGAAAGAATTATGGGAGGAGAGGAGAAGAGATATAAATAATAAGCACCAAGAGGGGAAGAGACTCTAAGAATAAACACAAAGAGGAGAAGAGAAACCAAGGAAAAACGCCAAGAGCAGAGGAGAAAACGGAAAGTGAAAGCAGATTTTACTAAAGCAAAACGAAGGGAAAACGAGGCGGTCAATGTCAGAAGCAAATTATATGCAAAAGCAATCACCATGAGATGAAACCCCAAAAATTGCAACGAGACATTGCTCTGGAGAAAAAGGAAGGGGGAGAAAATTGGACAAATACAAAGGAGTAAGTAAGCTAGGAGGAAATGACGTAAAGGAAATATTTAAATTAAGCCACAAGACAAGAAATAGGGAGACAGAAGTGAAAGTGGAGAGGCGAAGAACTAAACCGGAGAATGGGTAGAAGCCCCAGGAGGAGAAAGAGGGAGATAGACAAAACTGAAGGAGAAACAATGAAAGAGAAAGTTGAATGGAAGGTCGTATACAAAAGGGAAAGTAAAAGCTGAGTCTCATAAAGAGGAGAAAGGGAAGAGGAAGATGTTCAGTGAGAGAGAAAGTGAAAGAGAGTCAGAGGCGAGAATGAGAGAAAGGGGGATAGATGAGTATATATGTGTAATTATGTGAGTGTCAGGGGAAAAGAAAGACTTTTAAAGTTGAGGTGATGACGTTCACACAAGGATATAGTTTTGCCAAGTGCCTTTATAATAACAGCCGTTTGGACCTGAGGGAGTCTCATCTTGTTATGGCAGGATGGTTTTTTTTTCCTGAGTGTGTGTGTACACATTCACACACACTTTGTTGTTGTTGTTTCTCTCCAGCTCCTATGTATCATATGGCCCTAACAAAGCCCGTCCCAAATATGTCTATACATATACGTGCATATGTGTGAAAGTGTGGGTGGGGGGGACGTGTTATGGTCTTATCCTTTCATATGTATTCTATATGTTGGAATACTCCTGAAAAACACACGTAGACACTTGGAGCTTTCACTGTCTTTTTCCATTTCCCGGCTACAATTTCCCCTTTTTTCTCCTTTTTTTCCCTTCTGGTCTATAAGTTTTTTCTCTCCCTCTCCCTTTATTTCTCTCCCGCTCAGTGTGTATAGAAATAACCTCGATAGTTTTTATCCCCTCTCTGGAAACACAAAAAAGAAAGAGGAGAGAAAAAGTTGTGGATGGTAGTGGCCGGGATTTGGCAAATGTACACTTGAGCTTTATAGAATCACTCTCAATTTGAAAAAGTGTAATTTGCTCACTCTTGTCATCTGTCTAGGTAATATGGGGGCTCCCTCAGTATACAGTGAGGGTTGGGAGGCTGGCGTGAGAGAGCGAGGGAGGAGGGGGAGGGGAGATGAAGAGGGGAAATTTATGAGGAGCTGTTACACTTTTCACTAAAGGATACCTTTTGTTTTCAGCTTCTCTCTCTCTCTCCTCTCTATCTATCCATATATCCTTGCATGTACTTCTGGGCGAAGGGGAAGAGGACAACGACGACATTGGAGAGACTATAGAGTTTTCAGAATTTTCACACACACACATAGCATCTTGAGTGTGTTGAGAGAGAGAGAGAGAGAGAGAGAGAGAAAGCTCACAACATAAGTTGGTTGTGTATGGTGGCTATAGACATTTGAATGGGTTGGGGGGTGACTTGGAAAGTGGGAGAGAGAAAAGCAAGGGAGAAAGTCTAAAGTCGTATATATAAAGTTGTATAATCGGAAATGAGACGTAGGACGTGCTGGCTACCACACTGAAGGAGCCAGTAGGTAACGAGCGGCTGAAAGTGACAGTGGTTATTGTTGTAAGACAAATGGAAGTGTTGTGATAGTAAGTATGTAGGTATAAATGTATATACATTATACATAGGTGCATGTAGGCATTTAATGAAATATCGAATGATGGATACTAATACAATCTCTTACTTTTGCAATATTACAGCCATCATCATCTACAAGAATTTATCATGTTTCATGTAAAATGTTTCCCTTTTTTTCCAACCCTTCCCCGCCCTTTCTCCGTATTTCTCTTCCACATTTCTCCAGGTTTATACGTTTTCGGTTTTTTTGCTGCTTCCTTGCCCATCATTTTTCTATGTTTTTTGTTCATCTCTACCTCGACATTTTTTGGATCTTTGTCCGATTCTTTGTCGACTATGAGCTTGATTTTTTCTCATCTCTCAGTTCATATTGTTGTTTGTCTACATTTTTCCTGTCTCTCTTCCCCTATAGCTGATTGAGTCGATTTTTTGTCTTTATGTTTCTATAACACTTTCTTTATTTTTCTCGTCTCTTTCTCTCGCTCTTTGTCTAGATTTTTTCTCGTCTCTTCTCTCGCTCTATATCTAGTTTTTTTTGTCCTCTCTCTCACTCACTTCCTCATTTCTCACACTTTCACTTACCTTTTCACCATTTGTTTTTCTGCTACACACTTTTGGTGTTCGTCCTAATGCGATTCCCGTCCACTGATCAGTTTTCTCTTCAATGCTGCGAATCTCACTCTCAATTTCTGCTTCTGAATCTCTAATTTCCCTCTACATGTTCCTGTTTCATCCTCTCACGATCTGCATGTATTTCGCTCCAATTTCCTCTCCAGTTTCACCCAAACTGTTTTCTCCCACTTGAATTTCTACCTACTGTAATTCGTCTCCCACTTTCTGTTCCTTTTTTGGTGTCAATGTGTCTATCCCAAGGTAAAATATACTATTCGCAGGTTGAATATATATTCGCATTTTTTCCACTGTTTTTTCGTCATTGTCCCACCTTTGTATTCATGTTTTTCCAACTTTTCCCTTTTTTTTTATCTTTCTCCCCCTTGGATCTATATGGTTCGATATTCATTTTTAAGGGAAAGTATGTATATATTTCCACTAGAGGCGGAGGCTGAGCCACGGCTGGGGTTTGGAATGTCCCATTGTAGCGGGAATGACCCGTGCGTCCTCTTACGGGAGTTCTTTTATGGGTTTTGGTCACAGGTGTAGAAAAGTGCGTTGGAGATATTAGTCCTGGGGAAGCCCGAATGTTGTACCTATACGTAGGGATGTTTGACCTAAAAAAAAAGTTAATCACTTCTTCTCTCTTATTCCTTGAGCCCGGCATGTTTTTTTCCCCTTATTCCCAAACTACAGAGTCAGCTCGTGGAAGTCATTGTATTCCTGTGTATGTGGAAGGGGGCAAGGGGCGGGGTTGGCTACTAATTAACATTTTAGACGACTTTGTGGTTTCGGATTAGGATCGAGGAAGTCTTTGGGATGTAATAATATTATTCGATTCAGGATGTGAAGGAGGAAAGGAGGGACGAAGCGATGGAGAGGAAAGAAGTTTTTTTTTTCTTTTGAAGAAGCCAAAGGGTGATTGGGGGAAGTTCAAGGAAGGAATAATAAGACGGGGGAAATAAGCTGTAAACTGCCTCGACTTATGTGGGAGAGTATCTCCTCAGACCCAATTTCCCTGTAGCTGGTGGCTAAACTTTTTTTTTCCCAGGGAAAATCTCCCTCCATAGAATCTCCTTTTCTGCCCTTCCCCTCACTTTTTTCCCCTTCTTACCTAATGTTTTTTTCCCAATTTCGGCCTCCTCTCTGGTCTTTCCTTTTTCCTAACCTGCCTCCATCTCTCTCTCTTTCTTTCGCTCTCTCTTTCTCTCTCGGTAAGAACTTTTTTTTTTTGAAGATATGTCCTCATGTTGTGCTGAGGGTCTCATTATGTACCACACTCAAGGAATACCTTAGAGGATGTGGGGGGAAGTAAATCCTTTGTCTACTCAGTGACAGTTAATAAGGGGAAAAAAGTTTTAAGTTGTTATTACGTCCCTTACTCGTTTATTCACCGCTTTTTTCTACCCATCTTCTCCACCACTAAGGAAGAGGCTTAAAAAGAGTAGTACCTAGAAATTGTAGGAGGGCATAGGGTATTAGTATTTTGTGCAAAAAAAAAAAGAAGAAAATAACGAGAGCGAAAAAGATACTACACTTAAGGCTGTTGACTTATGTCAAGTTGTTTTCTCTAATAGCTTCTTCTGGGGATATTCATTTTCAGCCCAGATAATTATCCTCGCAGACGTGGAATCTCTCCGGAGAAGTTTTTCCTTCCTTCCTTTTCCCCCTTTTTTCCCTCTCCTTGGAGATTCCATCCCACATTTTTGGGAGCATTATCCTATCTCCTCTAGTATCCTCCTCTCCCTTTCCCTCTCTCTCTCTCTCTCTGTCTCTTTCTCGTCCTGGCTGGGCTAGGAGGGGTACACTTGTAGTAGTTATTTTGAAAGAGGTAAATTTTTTGGTCCCCGTCAGACACTGTTTTCTTATGAGGGCTTAAATGTTTCTGGGGGAGGAAGAGTTTTAAAAGTTGTATAATCTAATGGCGGTGAGGATAAATTCTTGTACCCAAGAGTTGTTCCCGACCATTTCCCCGTACATAGCTGGGATTACTGGTTTCCCCCATGGTAATCACGGCCGGTACAAGTAGAAGGGGGAAGGGGAAATGCTCTGCTGGGGGAAAGTGTGATGATTTTTGTTGTGGCTAATACAACAAGTTCCTTTCCAGAAAAAATAACTGCTTTTTAAGCCTTTTCATACGTAAAGCCTTTTACTAAAAAAAATTCGGAGAAGCTCTTCTCTTCTTTTTTTTTTTGGTTTTTACTGGATTTAAATTTAAGATGGGAGAAAAGGAAATTAGGGCGGTAGACATCTTATTTGTGTTTGTGTACGTGTTGGAGAGAGAGAGAAACAGCGAGAGAGAGAGAGAGTGAGTGAGAATCAAAGAGAAACAAGGGTGGGAAGTTGTTTGTGTATGGAAATACCCGTCACTTGACGTTCGTGTGAAGTGTGTGGTGAAATGTGTTGGCATTCTCTTTCACGCCTTGTTCTGTCTGCTTCTCCATGTACTTGATTCTTTTGGAAAATGTAATAGTGAGGAGAAGGGAAAAGGGAGAAAGGACGGCTAACTTGAAAAGAGGTTATAGCTAATCTACACAAAGTGAGAGAGAGAGAGAGAGAGAGAGAGAGTAGCAATGGAAAAGGGGATAAAGAGCTCCATTCGAGAGAGGAAGGTGTGGGAGAGAGAAAGGATATTTTTGACAATTAAGGGGAAATTAATAGACGTATTTATTGACTTGATGTATGATGGTACCTTTCACCACTTTCTCATGATGATGAGTGTAATTTCTCTTTTGCTCCCTCCTCTCTCTCTCTCTCTTCCCTTCCTCCTCGTTGTTGCTGTGCTGTGGGACGACGATGATGATGATGTTGTTGCCAAGGCTTTTTGGAGACAGGAGTGTGGTGGAAATGTTGTTCTTCTCAAATGTTCCATATATCTCCTATATCATGTGCGTTTTATTTGCGGTGAAAGCCCGTACACGTGGGAGAGTGAAAGTGAAGGGGAGAGAGACACAGAGAGAGAGAGAGAGGGCGAGAGAGAGAATTGAACATCAAACGTAAGTGGAGGAAGAGACAGAGAGAAAATGTGGGGGTTGAAGTGATACATATGTAACGGATGCCGTGAATGATCTTATGCTATTCCATATGTGTATATGTTTATGTGTGTATGTATGTATATCATGTATTTTGTTTCTGTGCATTGTAGGTGGCAGAGCTATTGGTCCGGGAGGGATCGGCCAGTTTGGACCTACAGAATATCAATCTTCAGACCGCATTGCATTTAGCCGTGGAACGCCAGCATTCGCAAATTGTGCGGGTATGTCACCGTAGCTCACATTTGTCATCATCAAGTTACTTGATTTGAAACCCTGTGGCTCCGCTGAGACTCACACAAAATGCAATTATTGCTCTCACATCCCATTACCTCTGTATTATTATGATTACCATGTAGTGGTCACTGTCATCCGAGCATTTGTCTTTCCTATTGTACCTTCCATTTTACTCGACTAGAACTAGTTGTAGTAGTAACTATTGCTGAGGCTTGTAGTTAAGGCAGTATTTTTTTCTCCTACGTTGGAGTAAAAATTATTCCCGTTTGCTTTCGCCCCGCTCAAAAAATAGCATGTGTCCTTCCCTTTCCACACGAAATTCCCCTCTGTATTTCAGTAATACGGTGTAATTCTACAATTCAGACATATTTGTCGTGCTTCAAAATGTCCTTTGTATGTATGTGCATTTACCAAAAACTATAAAGTACCCTGAAAGAGAAAGTGGGAGTTAGACGAGGGGCTTAAGAGAATATAAAACGGCAGAAAAACAGAGACATAAATAAAGGAGAAATGGTAAAGAATATGAAAAGGGAGACAAACGGAGAGACAGGAATAAAGAGAAAAAAGTCATAGAAAAGGGGAGAAAAAGAGGCATGAATAAAGAGAAAATATCATACAAAAAAGAGAAAATGAGAGAAGCAGGAATAAAGAAAAAGAATCATGGAAAACAGATGAAATGAGACAGGCAGGAATAAAGAGAAAAAATCATAGAAAAAAGAGAAAGTGAGACAGGCAGGAGTAAAGAGAGAAAAATTATATAAAAAGGGAGAAAGAGAAAATTGGAGTAGAAGTATGAAGGAGAGGAGAGAGAAAAAAGGGGAATTTGGAAGAAGAAAGAGATAGTAGTAAATTTCTGTATAAATAGGAAGGAAATAGAGAAAGAAAAGGTAACAGAAGAGAGAAAAAAGTGCAAAGGCGAAAGGGAGAACATCAAAATAGGCATTAATAGGAGAAAGTGAAATGTGACGTCACTACAGAAAAAAGGAAGCTAGAGCAAAAGGAAGAAACTCCAGAAAAGGTCAGAAGGTAGTCCAGGAGGAACAGTCCACTTTCCAGTTTTGTCAAGTAGAAAGCATGAGAGCCTTTTTAATGAGAATTTACTGGACAGTGGACGGAGATGATGAGCGGATGAAAATTATTACTCCACACATTTCACGTTCTACGGGCGTGTACACCAAAAGTATCCTTTGCATATGGGTATAACATTACGTGTACAAGCACAACACAGAATTTAATTTTCATCCCTTCCAGTCGTCCCTCCCTCTGATGTACTAGGGTGGACATGTAGGAGGGTGTCAAATTATCTTAGGTTCATTTGCTTCCCTCTCGGTCTCTCTGTCTCTCTCTTGGACTCGATCCGTGTGGTAGTACTTAGCACTCACTAATACCCAAAGGATAAAATGTGATTGCGGGATTGTTAAAAGCATTTAGAATTAATAGGAAATGAGTGGGATAGAGAGAGAAGGTTGAGATAAAGGAAGGAGAGGCAGAGGCACGGAGAAAACCTTTGGCATATCAGGCCTGAACAATGTTGATTGAATTTTCCTAATGAGTTACGAGCTCTTTGTACACAGAGAGGGAAAGAGACAGACAGAGAATTTGAGAGAAAGAAAGATAAAGAATTTTAGAGAGAAACAGACTGAGAATTTGAGAGAGAGACGAAAAGTCTTTATGTAATAATTTTCATAATTGGAATTAAGCAGCTTCCGTGTGTGGACGAAGCACCCATGCATGTTTTGCGGATGCCTGCACACCGGAGAAAGTAGGAGCTAGGTAATAATCTAATGTTGACTATGGAATTTGCCCCCCGATTTACACAAGGACCAAAGCGGCAGGAGGACGGGGGGGATGGAAAATAGAAAATTTTGTTTTGAAAATAAATATAACCTCTCCATTCGTCCGTGTAAAAAGCTGTTAGGAGAGATACTAGACTTTCCATGTTGTTTTCAACTCGTAGGTAAATGGTAACTTTCTCTGATTGAGGAGGAGAGAGTATATAAGGTTTCATTCAGAAAGTTTCTCGTCCGTCTTGATGAGGAGATCGCAAAAAGTACGGGAGGAAAGATCATTGGGGTTAATGGTAGTATTATTAGTATAAAAGTCCCTAGTAATTCCGTGCAGATGCACATCTTTTGCTTAGAAAGTTTTGAAAGTATTGTGTACCACCTCGTTTACGATGGTTCGGCCGTTTCTTAAGTCTACTTGATTTTCAAAATGATTCCCCGTCCCTTTTCCCTTCTACTTTTTCTTATAGTCTGTTCTTCTCTCTCTCTCCCTCTCTCTTTCCCTCACTTTCACTTTTCAAGTGCTGGTGATGTTAGTAGGGGCATTAGTCATTTAATTCCCGAGTACCTCTTCAAGTCAGAATGGAGGAAAGTGTTAAAGAAAATAAGAGTAAAGGGAGGAGATGAGAGCTTTTAATTTGTATACTGTAAAAGGTGTGGGTGGAGGAGATTGAATTTTATCCTCAAGTCATAATTGACGTCGGAGAAAGGGGAAGCTCTTGATAACAATGGAGGACGTAAAAGACGGAAGGAGGAGACTCTCAATACATGCAATTAAGCGGACCATCGTGTGAAAATTCCTTTTTCAACCCCTCAGCCACTGATCACTGATCACAGCTTTCTGTGGCTCTCATAAAACTTTATTATCCCTTTCCTATTCATTCTCCGCCTTGGTAATCAGTTCTGATATACCGTTTGTACGTGGCCAAAACGAAGAAGAAAGGTTCCAGGAAAGTCTCTGGGGGTAAAGGGTACGAGGCAATGGGGACTGAATGACACGGAGTTAGAATGAGGACGCAAATGAAAATTTTGTTTAAAGCAGAGAACCTTAAATCGTTTGATCAGCAGAGAGGAAGGCAGGTAGTGGAGCAAGATAAACTGGCAATATCAGAGGTAGAAGAGATGGGAGCATTCTGAGAAAAACTTGGAAAGCAAGAGAAAGTTGGGGCAGGAGAGCCACATAGAGATACAGTAAAGAGAAAGTAAGAGAAGAAAGAGCGCGCAAACGGGGAAAATGGAACAGAGATGTGCAGAAATTGTGGAGGAAGAGAACTTGAACGCAAGCGGAATGAGATCAACAGAAGGAAACGAAGCAAGAGAGACGAATTGAAATCCAGAAAGTGAAAATAAGGACAACAATGACAAACTTAAGCTAGATGCAGCTATTCAGAGCCGCGGAGGAAGAAAGTGAAAGCAAAGGAGAGAAAGTAGAAACATAAAAGGTGAAACCAAGAGCAGCAAGTGAGTAAGTGAAAGTAAGGACAAAATAATGCGAGCGAGAAAGAAAGAACGTTAGAAAAAAAGAGAAAGTGAGAACAAAAGAGAGAAAGTCGTATAAAAGAGAGAAAGTCGGACAAAAGATAAAATGAAATCAAGGCAAATAGAAAGTGAAAATCAGTCGGAAAAGGTGACAGTAATTGAGGGAGAAGGTGAAATTAGGGAAGACAAAGAGAACGCAGTAACAGGAGTAAAAGAGAAAGTGAGCGTAAATGAGAGCGAAAGCGACAGAGAAAGTGAAAGCGAGGAAGAAAGTTGGCAAATAAGAGAGAATGGGAAAACACGACAGAATAAGTGAAATCAAGGGACAGAGAAAATTGACACGTGAAAGGGAAAGGGAATAAACAAGAGAAGTCAGAGAGAATGAAAGTGAGAGGAGGAGAAAAAGAGAGAGAAAAATATGAGTCCCAGAAGTAAAAGTATGAGGTTGGGGGAATTTGTGAAAGGTGAAAAAGTAAACTATTTTCCTGGAAAGTTTTGTAAATCACCTTATACTATTATTATTCCTATAGATTTTTGGTTGGTAGCCGGTGAAAACCGTTTGCCGTCCGCATCTTCCTCTTCTACTTTCTCCCCAATCGTTCCTCAGCTATCACTTTACTATCACTCCTATCCCTCGCCCCTTTTCCCATATTACGGATGCTACCCACAGAATCCCCGCCACTTCCAGGGCCATAAGACCCGGGAAGACATGTGCCGACCCAGATACAGTTTGCCCTCACCACACCGACTTCCTCTTTTGACCTTTCACCCATCTGCGCTCCTACAAGCGAATCCTTTTCTCCCTTGTAGCCAGAGGTTGGTGAACTAGCATTTTGGTTGTTGTTGTAGAATCGATTGTGGCCTATCCAAGAAATTTTTCTTGCTACTTCCGACGGCTCATAAAACTACCAACAGTACAGGTGTATGTATCTATATACATATGTATTATTCAGCCAAAGCTTCTTCCAAGATATCAAATGTCCGCTTTTTACTCATTTACTGCAGCAAACGTTTCCGCTGGTGTATGCACATACTGTCCGTTGGTATAAGTTACTTCACGCACGCATGGGACGAAGGCAAAACTTTTTTTTGGAAGATTCTTTGAGTGTTAAAGGGAAAGATGGGAAAGTTTTTATTTCTTGTTACATATTGTTCTCTTTTACTTCCTCTCTTTCTTGGTCTGCTTCTTCCTTCCTCTCTTCCAGGATAGTATTAT
The DNA here is from genome assembly GCA_034698585.1 of Disparrhopalites patrizii. Lineage (NCBI taxonomy): Eukaryota > Metazoa > Arthropoda > Collembola > Symphypleona > Sminthuridae > Disparrhopalites > Disparrhopalites patrizii. The sequence goes on along the minus strand of JAQGBT010001609.1, from coordinate 17,488 downwards.
TCCAATTGTGATTTTGGACACACTGTGCTGGGGCTAGTAACATGTATTTCAATGTCGTAAGGACGTACTAGGAATATATGGACGGTGAAATACAAAAACTGACCATTTGCTGCGATTCTAATACCAGAGATGACTATTTTTATTTCATTTAAATGTAAAAAATGTCCATCTCCCAAACAAGTAATTATATTCTTCAGACTCAAAGTGCGAAAGGGGAGCTTTATACTTGTATACCGGATTTTCATTTGTTGTAATAGGACTTATTGGGTATGGTCAAATACTATACTTCACCCTCGATATTCTAAACACGGAGTAAGATTCTCTATTTGGTATTTTTTTCCCTTCCTTGTTTTGCTTGTATTTTTCCCTATCCCGTTATTTTCGCGAAGTACCTTCCTTTCACTTATTTTTGCTTGCTTTCTTCATTTTTGCTTCATTACTTTAATTATTCTACTGCACTTCTATTGGGGTGAGTTAAATTTCTTCAAGACGAATGCTCAATTTTTTATACGTGGAAATATTACATAAACTTTTGTACCTTTCCCCTGGCTTTATAATTCCGAAGAAGGGAATTTCTATTGGAAACTGAAATGTAAATGTCCTGATTTCAGCTGCTGGTTCGAGCGGGCGCGAATCTCAATTTGGCGGACAAGGACGGTAAGTAATATTTGCGTTGCACTACATTTAATTATTATTAAGTATTTTTGTATTATAATAATCATAGTTGAGAAACTAGATGGAATAGGTTTGGGATGAATTCGCACATATACGCATCTGTATTGACGCCTTGCACATGGTCGTTTAAGTATCAAAACTGACTATCGTACAGAAGAATTCCATATGACTTGGTCAGTTTTGACACTGAATCGACGATATGCAAGTATGCCAATATTGAATGTACAGGGGGCACACATATGGACATCAATATAAAAAATATATACCCTATAGAAATATATTCCTCCTGTATCTTCCCATTTAATGGAATGCTTATACCCCTCTCAACTTTGGACATAAAAAAAACGTCCAGGATTTGCGAAAGAAGCAGATGTATAACCCTCTTGTTACATTATTGGGGGTGATTGGCAGATCGGTGGAGGGAAAGCTTCCCTCCTCACAAGATCCCTTGTTAGCCCCCCTTGAGCTTTACATTTCCATCTTGTTTTATTAGAATATGTACAAGCACACGTGCGTTAACAAGTGAAAGAGAGGGAGGAAGATACAGGAAAATCCTAGTGGCATCGTCATGTTACTTTTATTTTGATCAAATGCTCTCCCATTTTTGTCCTCTCTTGTGAATCCACAATTGTTTGTTTACTTGTTGTTCTCCATGTGTATTTTCCCGTCTATTTTTTGTCTTCAAATGAAAAAGGGAGCTTTTCCCTTCTTTGGCATGGAGGATTTCTTCCCAAGATATTGATTTTGTATAGGCCTCAGAACTCTTCCAGCGGTACATGTGTCATGGTTTTATTTTCGTTTTTGAAGGGGAGGAAATAGATTTATATGGAGGAATGTCCTCTCTATTGACTATAAAAGACACACGTACATTTGCATACATAATACATACTATGTTGTCTAAAATTGTGATTCTCTATTTTTTTTTATTTCACAGGCGATACACCTTTACATGAAGCCCTGCGTCATCATACTCTCTCCCAGCTGAGACAACTACAGGATGTACACGATGTTGGGAAGGTACGTTCAGATGTACATACGTATATATTGTACATATACCTGTAGGTACGGGAGAAAGGGTTGCCAGAGAAACAGAGAGAGAGAAAGTGGGAGAAAGTAGCTTATCCAAATAGGAATTGTATTGTAATGGGGAAAATGTGGGAAGAAAGACAAGAGGAGCAGGAATTTCTATTGTGACATTGGATGAAATGGAAGAAAAGGGGGAAATATATATATTTTTGTATATGGGTTTGGATAAGAAGCTGACAAGTTTTTTTTGGGGGGGTTGGCAGAGAGTAAAAAAAACAATGGTCCAGGAAAAGAATGGGTGCGTACGGGAGTAAAAGGAGGGCTTATGGTAAATGTAAAACACACACACACATCCAGATTTTTTTTTGAAGGGGATGAAGGGGAAATGTACCATTGCCTCCCGCTAAAAGGCTGTATAAAAGAAGGTGGAAAGGTCGGCAAGAAGGGAGGTTAAAATGAGAGAGGGAAAAAAAGTAAGAGGATGATGGGGAAAGTTAACGTCCGTGTGATTTTAATCGATCGGAAACCAACTTAGGAAATTTCACCTCAATGACTTGGGTGACTTTCCCATATCACTGACTTTGGCTTGCGTGTGTGTGTGTTGGGCCAAAGTGATTGGAGCTAATTTGGATTTTTTCTCACTAGTACTTCCCTCTTATTTTTTGCTTAATCTTTTTCCTTTCATTTTATTTGTTATGTGCAAGTCCTTTTGTACTAACTACGACGACATTACTCCCTTTCTCCACACGTTCATGAAATGGTTTTTTTTTCTCTCTTTTTTTCTCATTCTCTCTTTGGCTCAACATGATTTGGATTTTGGGAATTATTGCAGCTCCTGATGGGTCTGGGACCATTGGGTGCTGATAGGAAATCTTCGGCCTCCATTGCGTGTTTCCTGGCAGCTCATGGAGCCGACTTGACCATTAGGAATAAGAAATCTCAAACACCGTTGGATTTATGTCCTGACCCAAATTTGTGTCGAACTCTTACGCAGTGTCGTAATGAACGAAGTGTCACGTAAGATTCTTTTCCATTTTCGTCTTCTTTTTTTCCCTTATATATACATACATCCTTTCCTCTCTCACTCTTTCCCCAGAAACTTTTTTCTTCTTTCCTCTTCCTTTCTTTCACAAAACTACTGTACTTGCAAAAGCTTGAGTGGAGTTTTTTTTCCCTTGGACATGGTCTCTTCCATGTGTGGGTTTGTTCAGTTGGCAAACGTGTACATGTGTGGCAACGAGAATGGAAATTCTTTCCAACCTTTTTCGTTTTTCTGCCTCAATGAATCTCCGCCCCTGCTAGACCTGTGGAGACTTTTTTTTTATTTTTTTTTTATTTCACGTTTTTTCCTTCTTTTCTTTGTCCTCGCCCAAACTGGTACCTCACACTTTCTTTCATTTCATCTCTTCATTTTTTTCCTGATTTCTTGCTTCCTTTCTATTATGTACGTGTTTTATCCAATTCTTTCCTTTACCTTTGTTGCAGGCTCTTTTTCTCTTTGATTTTTATCTATTCTTGTTCTTTTTTGTTACTTTTATTTCTTGTCGGGACTTTCTTTTCTGTTTCTTCTTAATTGTTCTCTCTCTTTCCCCTTCCTTCTTTTTTATGTTTCTCTTTTTTCTTTCTCCTTTTTAGCACTATTTATTCCATTCTCTTTCGTTTCTCTTTTCCATTTTTGTCTCTTATCACTCTTTTCGTTCTTCCGTTTTTTCTCTGTTGCAATTTCTGCTTCTTGCTTCTTCTTGCTTTCACTTTTACTTTTTTTATTCTTGTACTTTCACTCTCCGTCTCTGCGTTTATCGTGCTGATTGCATGTATGCTAATTGTGACTCAATTGTACTCCGCCTTGTGGTATTATCCTTTTAGTTTCTTTTCTTTTCTTACCCCTGCCGGATATTTCCCTTCATGATCAAGTAATTGTTCGTTTTATCATCCACATAATGTATGTGTATATAAATTATGTATGTATATTATCGTAGAATCTCTCCTGTTCTTGAGGGAACTTGTTTAATTAATAATTTCCGGGACTGTGAACATTCGAAGTATTGCGTTATTACGAGAATCGGTTTGAAACTATTCTGAGGGGGCCAGATTTTCATAGGACCGTTAGATTACCAGCATAAAAAAAGACTAATTACTATACAATCTTGCCGGGGGTGCGGAAAAGGGGAAGAAATGAAATCTGTCATGTCTCCTTCCTTTTTTTATGGTGCTTCTGTGAGTAATTAAGATGGTGGGTAATTAGACAATAACACCGCGTGTGATGAACGACAAATAGAATGAGAGACGGCTGACTTTCAAATGCTGCTGGGAAGGAAATTTTTTTCACGCGTTAGCTCTTGTAAACACATACGTATAGAGTGAGAGCTTTTTCTGCGGGGCTATTTCTTAATAATATCAAATCCTACTTTTGTTTCTTCATTTTTTTTGTACCAGCAGCAAAAGAAAAACAAAGTTTTGTCCATTTTCCGTATGTACATAATGTTACTACTACAATGTAGGAAGTTTTTCTGTTTCTCGCGGAAAAAGTACGTCATACGCGTACTTATGTGTGCTTACTGAGTACGTATCTGTATGGAGAGGAGCTTTTTTTGCAGAGGAAATGAAAAGGAAAGTTAACAGACGTGCTTTTTCGGGCTTAAGAAGATGCTGGTGGACATGGTTTCTTCCCATTGTGTTTGTTATTTAAGAGAAGAGATCTAAAAAGAGGAAGAATAGTTGGGAAGAAAGGGAATTCTATACGTGTGTATGTATGGTTGTATGTAGGACTCGGAAGAAATGTTTGCCTCCCCCTAAAACCCAAGCTATGAAATAAAAATAATCGGTTATACTGAAATATTGTCCGATATGGAATTTTATGGCGGAAAATCAATTGGAAAAAACCCTTGGTCGAACTTGCAATTTGTGACTAAAATTAGGGCTTGTTGCTACGTCAAGTCTAATTTTTAATATTAAAAATGTTTTTTAAAAATCAGAATTAAAAAATCATACAAATATTAACACAAAATATGTTCTCCGGAAATTTTTTATAGAGAACTCAGTAAAATCCTAATGACTTCCTAGTCCGTTTAGTTTGAGAGTTACCAAAGGGTCCACCTCCTGTACCAAGTACAGCGAGGAGGAGACAATTTTGCTTTTGTAGCAGTGTGTACAAAAATTTATTGGGATTTCCTATCTATTATATTCTGCGTTTGTTAAAAAAAATATTACGTACAATAAAGCGTACGTAAATTCCATTCTAAATTCATTCGATTATACTGACCTCTCTATAAAATTTTGTGAGAATGTGGAATGTGCTTTGTATTAATTTTGAATTTTTTTCCATTACTTTGAAAAATGAGCCTTTTAAGCGTCACGCTCCAGACTTTCCAAAGCTCAGTCAATAATTGTGGGTCCAGTCTGGAAGGTTTTCGTTACATCCGCAATCAAATTCTTTTTGTCGTTTCTTATAACCTCTTCTAATTTCGACTGTATTGGGGGGAAGGCCATCGTTTCATGAAACCCTGACAGGACGTGTGTGATGGGAAAGAAAATATTTTGTCGGCTATAGCTTTTGCTGGCCGAGTTTTACTCCTTAGAAGAAAAAGTTATCCATCTTTTTCTCCTTTCCCCCACCCTTTTACCCCCTCCATCCTTTGTTTTCGCAACCTGCGTTTAGCGGCTGTTGCTCCTTAGTCCAAGTTACCATTTGTAGTTTTTTTTATGGTTCTCTAGTGTCCGTGGTATCTGTCTGTGATGAATTATTTTATTCTTCTTGTCAGAAGTTACTTGTACAACGAGTTATGTGTATTTTTCCTCGAATGTTCCTCAAGTAAAAGGGGGCAGTGAGTAGGAGATGGAGAGATGAGAGAGAGAACAAAAAGAAAGATACAGAGAGAGAGAGAGAGAGAGAGAGAGAAATAGAGATGTGGCTACCACTACGCTCGCTTCTTTTTCTCATTTTGTCCGTTTGAACGTCTGCCGCTTTGATGATTATGATTAGGGGCTTTAGAGAGGGAGAAAATGGAACGAGAAAAGTTTACTTCAAGTCTGACACGTTGTTCCTTGCTTTCTCTCTTGTACTAAAGTAGAAAGTTTTTTTTTTGTGGCTAACCATCTTACTCATATGTATTAGAACATCCTCTTCGTACTACCAAAGATGCATGTCCTTTTTTTTTTTTGCTAGGAAATTTCCCCATACTTCCTCTGTACCTCTCCTCTCCCCTAAAACTTGAATTGGAATGAAATGTTGGGATTTCTTTCAGAACAAATGCATGAAGGGGTAGTATACCGTAAGAAGTGGTGGGGAGAGGGAGAGAGAAATCCTGGGATAAAAAATCCCCAGGATTTTGTTTCTTTTGTTTTTTTTTTTTTTTGCTTCAAGAAAGAAAAGGGTTAAGAAAAGTCCGGTTCTTTGGAAACGATAAATAAATATTTGCACACTCGTTTACCCTTTTGGTTATATATATATATATTTTGTCTTTTCTCCCTTCCTTCGTATAAACAGTCAAATTGAAGGTGCGAGCAAGGCCCTTAGCCCAGCACCCAATTTGGAGCCGCCTGTCGATTCCAATGATGAATGCGTCATTTGCTCGGACAATCCCCGGGAATTGGTCTTCAACCCTTGTGGTCACGCCATTAGCTGTGAGACTTGTGGGTCAAGGATGAAGAAATGTTTACTCTGTCGGGCAAATATAATCTCGAGGGGAAAGGTAAAGAAATACACATATCTATCTGTTTATATAGATACATTATATGATATTATAGATATACATATAAAGATGTCATTTTTTATCAAATATTTACCGTAATCTTCATGTATCCACCTACATGCTCTATCCATATTAATATATACTTTAATATATACTATATATGAGGATCCCCGAGAGCATCTCTTCTCACTACTAGCTCCTCGCAATGTGAGGGAGATAAGTGGGATAAGTGCCTTGAGTGGGGCTTGGGAGAGGAAGTGGGAGAGTTTAACGTCTGTTCTTTCAACATTCTCCCGTCCATTGTGGCAGGACCTAACAATAGCCAGGATGAGTGGTGTGTAATACGTACACAAGTATGGAAGTGGATAGGGAAGTGAAAGGGAATTTAAGAGAGAAAAATCGAATGAATGAGGAGAAAAAGGAGGGGGATGAAGACAAAGAGAGGTGAAAAGATGGGCTTATAATAGTAGAAGTTATCCATGGACCTTGAACAGGATTTATATAGAGGGCTTTGGGTGAATGGTCATTTCTAAGGGGTTTTTTTGAGTGTTTTCAAAAAAAAAAAATTGAATTGTTTTTAATTTATCTACTTTCTCTGTAAATAATGCTCGGGTGCTTCACGGTGGAATTAGAGATGTTGAGATGGAGTTGTTGTGATGGGAAAGTATTTACCAAGGGGAGCAGAATGAATGACAGGAAGAAAAGGGGGGAGGAAATGGGATAGAAAAACAGGAGGAAGTTGTAGAAGATTGAAGAAATGAACAAGAGGAATTTAACGGAGGTATAGACAGAGAGAAATAAAGGGAGAAGGAGTGAGATGACGGGGACCAAGGAACAGCTGGCGAGTGACATAAATATATATTTTCGCTGTTAGCTTTATTATTATTTTTTTGAAAGAAGGAAATAGAGATGTGAAGCCCCTGGTTGAAGGGAGTATGTCAGTTTATAATTACAAGGGTGTGTTATTCAATAAAGTATAACATTCCATTGAGGAGCTGCTGATAGGTTTTCTCCCTTTTTGTCCGCCGTTAAGGACGTGTGTGAGAGAGGAGGGAGAAAGATATTTATTTGCCTCGCTGATAATATTCATTTTTCAAAAAGGGAAAGTTCATATTTAATGATGATAAATGACTTGTTTGTGATGGGTGGCTTTCCTTTTCCCTCTGTATAGATTGAGGAGTGCTTGGTGTGCTCGGATAGGAGAGCATCGATCGTGTTCAAGCCGTGTGGTCACATCTGTGTTTGTTCCACTTGTGCCGTCCTCATGAAGAAATGTGTGACGTGCCGTTCTCAAATTGAGCGAATGAGTAGTATTCTCGTTCCATGTGGGAATCTGACGGCGGCAGCCGCATCCGCGGCTGCTGGAGGTGGATCGGGAGGAGGTGGAGGAGGAGGAACTGGAGTCTCCTCCTCCTCCTCATCATCATCATCCTCAACATCATCAACAACAACAGCCACTTCCGTGGTGGCGGGAGCCGTTGCAGCGGGGATGTCCGTGACGGTGGCGGGTGCTGCCGGGGGTGGGATGGCCTCCGTTGCCAAGCCCGCCTCCAATCTCGTCGTCCTCACCCCCGCCGCCTCCATGTCCTACACCAGTGGCTCCAATAACCATGGCCACAATAATAATAATACGAATAATAGTAATAGTAGCAGTAGTAGTAGTAGTAATAATAATAATAACAACAACAATGCAATGGCTCCCATCAATAATGCTGCAGCAGCAGCAGCAGCTGCGGCAGCGGCCGCTGCCGCCGCCGCGGCTGCAGCAGGAGCAGTTGGAGGGGGAGGAGGCGGAGGGAATACAGCCACCTCAAATTTATCAAACACGTCAAATACCAGCTCCGTCAATACGACGACGACGTACAATTTATCACCGAGTATGGAAGCTAATCTCCTCCCTTGTCACGGCGTCGGAGGACATTCCCCGCCTTTGGCCGTTTCTCCGGATAATTTGGTTCATGCGAACAATGCCGCACTCATGGCGGGACAGGGACAACTTTTAAATAATGGCACCAAAGATTACAGTGATGTTCAGAAGTTGCAACAACAATTGCAGGACATTAAAGAGCAAGTAAGTTGGTCCTCTTTACCCTTGGTTTTATTCTCATTTTTAGCTTGTTTTTTATTCTCATTTTTAACATGCTTTTTATTCTCATTTTTAACATGTTTTTTATTCATTTTTATCTTGTTTTAGCTTGTTTTTATTTTAATTTACTAGTGAATTTTTCACCTAATGTATTTCAGTTTTTGCCATTCCAATTGATCATGTTCAATTTTCTGGGCATTCATTATATGTATTTCTTTTAAACGATGGTCAAAATTTGTAAATTCCTATTGCTCATACTAAATTAAAGGGTGGAATGATCTAGCCCGTTGTTTTTGGGAATACTATAGTGTGCCTATCCCAAAAATATTTCTGCTTTTTTTTTTGCTTTTTTTTTTGCTAAACGTTAAAAAACGTATTCTGACGTGTCTTTTATTTCCCCTTTCTTCCAGACAATGTGTCCCGTGTGCTTGGATCGGTTGAAGAATTTGATTTTTCTCTGTGGTCATGGGACATGTCAGAGTTGTGGGGATCGTATAGCGGAATGTCCCATCTGTAGGAAGCCGGTGGAAAAGAGGATTTTGCTCTATTAAACATTAATTTAGACTGTTGATGCCTTTCTTCTGGTTGAATTCCTTCTGTGCAACGACTGTGTGTTATGTGTGTATGTAATGTAGTTGGAAGTTGGAAGTATAGAGATATGAAGGGAGGAGGTAAAGCTCATATAGTAAGTGTCTTCGCCTCGAGAGGAGGGCAAGAGAAAGCTTTCTCATTTTTAACGCTTCAAGTCTCTCACTCCTTGTCTCGTGGTAAAGCTTGTCGGTTGGATTCACTCCTTCATCTCTCTCTCTCTCTCTCTCTTTCTCTCCTCTTAATACTCGCTCAGGCGATATGTCTTTCTTCCTCCATAAGTTGTACACCTTTCTCTCTGTCTTCCCTCTTCCCCTCCACCTCCTCCTCCTCCTACTTTCTCCTCCGAAGAGTGAAATCCCTGAAACAATTATTTCTGATGGAACGGTCAAGAAGTAATTTTTATCCAATTCCCTCTTTCACCAACTGGATCCAGTGGAGGGAAATCCACGGGAATTTGGGAAGGAAAAAAAAAACAAGAAAGAAGAAGAATGAAAGGGAAGAATAAAAAGAAGAAGACGACTAGGAGTTTCTTTTTCATCGTTCCATTTCACCTTTTTCCCTTTATTATTTCCTCATTCATCCCTTTTTTGTCCTTCTTGAAATGGTTCAATTCGTTTTTGTTTTGTCTTGGGAAGTTCCAAAGGTGCCTTTGTTTTGTATGTTCTTTTTTTTTCTCTTTTGTGTCCATATGCCCAGAAAAAAACATATGGAGAACCTTCAAAGGCTGAATGTCCTTCCTTTTTCTTTGGAAAAGATGACTTTATTAAATTTTAATTATAACTAGTTCACACTCGTAATAATTTCCCTATTGCCAATTGTGAATAGCAAGAGGGAAAAGTAATAAACCTGAAAAGAAAACTGACTTAGGGATATCAAAAGCCTTAAAATGACTAATAAAAATTAAGATTGATTAGACATTTTGAATGACTTATAATATTAATAAAGAATTATTCAAAGTAATAGAGAATGACTAATAATATTAATAAAGAAAGACGAAAAATAACAAAGAATGACTATATATAATAGAGGATGATTAATAAAAAAATGATTAATAATATTAATGAAGAAAAACGAAAAATAACAAAGAATGACTATATATAATAGAGGATGATTAACAAAAAATGACTAATTAATAATTAATACTAATAAAAAAATTAACTTGTAGAATTGGAACTTTTTCTGTCACTTTTACTGTTAGACTTGCAATTAGTACAAAAGAGATGTTAATAATTGCGAAATTATAGTATATTGTATTTATATTTGCCTATATTGCCTTTGTCTTTTGAAATTGGAATTGCCTTTAAAATAGCTGTTGCGAAGCAATAGTTATAAGCCAGGTCGTAATGCTATAATTAAAGGTCAAGAAGACTATACTGGAGCATTTCTGTTTTAATTATTTGTTCAAAGTGTTAAATGGTTCAAACCGCACGAATTATTGTCTGTAAACTGTTGACGAAATTACTTTCTTTTGTTGACTATATTTTATGTTCTGATCACTGAATTTGAGTTAAGTACCTTTAAGTTCCAATCGTTTCCAATTAGAATTATTCCTATTCTTTATTTGTGCCCTCACACAATTGAGGTAAAAGTGAGGTTCGGGGAGATTAAAAATGTATAATTCCATGATTCCTCTGGTTGAGAAAGGGATTATTAATATGTCGAGATTGTAGTTTGTGACAAGATCTGTACAAATATTGAGCCGCACAAAGTTAACTGGTCTCAATTTGTAAATTCTCATTCGAAGGGTGGATTTCTCTCGCTTGTTAACATGCCTAAAAATCTTCACGGGACTCAACTTTACCTCCTTTCAAGGAGTGTTTTACGGTACACCCAAAAAAATATTTTACCTAGTTTTTATTTTGTTGTTGTATAAAATTAAGATTTAGTATTTTTACTGCATGTTGACTAATTTTTCTTATTTAGTACTATTGAAGCAACCTGGAAAATGCATGGAATACATGCTTTGACGCATGTGAACAAATTATGTTTATAGCAAATAATACTAATAAAACGATGTTTAAATGACGAGCTGCCTTGTTTAGAGTGATTCAAAGATTTTAAATTAAGTAAATATTTAATCTAGCTCGTACTATTCGAGGAATCACAGCAATAATGACTGTTTTGGGGGAAGGTTATCGTTAGACAAGACATTATTCTTGTGGATTCACCAGGGGCTACGTCAATTTACAAGGCTTTACAATGATTGAATGTGTATACATATGTATATTTTTTGCGCCAAATAATAATTAATATAATTACGTAAAATATTATGTAGCATACTGAACTACAGGGGGAAATAAAAAGAAATAATGAAACATTTTCTGGAGTAGTAAAGACCCTCCTGTAGCAAAATTCTCAAGACCTTCCACTGTTTGGACAGATACAAAATAAAAAAAATGCGAGCACATATTAGAGGGTGTTGATTGAGGTACAAAATGTGACGTACAACTGCAGGCGACCTTAATGCTCAAATTGATCTCCTGCCTCATGCACAAAAATGATCAAATCCATATATTGACCATTTACAAATTTAAACTGATTTTTTAAATCTTTATTCGGGCACTGATTTTTTAATGTTCGTGTTTTATTAGTATTATTAATGGCAAGTTTTATTGTATTTCAGATTTAAAAACGAATGTTTTTTACAATTATTATGGCTAAATTCGTTTGAAACATTTTGAAAGTTTTATTGTATTTCAGATTTAAAAACGAATTTTTTTTTACAATTATTATGGCTAAATTCGTTTAAAACATTTTGAATCAGCCCTTCGTGGAAGCAATTAGCGACTTTTTTGGGGATGCAAGATGTAAAATGATAGGTTTTTAATTTCGGAGTATAAAAAAATTTAAAAGTTTTTGATTTCAAATGATTAATTATCATTCCCCTGATAAATAGTAGACATGATTTGTACCCTATTTATATTTCAGTACCGCAACGTGTTGTACTTAAAATCTGTAAATTGTGGATTTGATCATTTTGTGCATTACGGAGGAAAGGAGATGATCAATTTGTGCATATAGGTCACGTGGAGAGATGTTCAAATTGTGTACTTGACCCTCGATGCACATATACATATACCAAGAACAATAATTGATAGTTACTCATGGAGAATCGTGTAGTTAGTATGTACTCACTGTATTTTTTAGCATTTGACAAAATATGTGAGGCGAAAACATTGTAATGCAATACCTGTGGCAGTTGCCGAGAAAAATAAAGCAAAGTCTGTATTTGGTGACGGTAACATGGCTCTAAGCCCTTGGACTTGATAATCCAAGGTTTACTTCCAGACGCCATGTTATTCTAACCGAGAAGTAAAAATAATAATAAATAGATACTAATAATTTATCATTATTATTCAATACAATGCTGTAAGGCACACAATTAGCCAGAGAAACCCAAGTCGCCTTAATTACTAATTAATTATGTAATGTGTACTATATTCCTAATTATTATTATAATAATCAAATTTGCCTTAAATCAACAACTTCTTGGTAGTGAGGTAGGATGGATTGTGTTTGTAAAGTTGGTAGGGATTGTGTTGTGTACCGTCTGTGTCTGTGTGCTCTGATCCGAAATAGTATTTCCCTGGGTTGTTCTCATTTTTCCCCCTTTCTGGATTTGAAAGAGAGAAAAAATTCATGTAGGCAAGCTACCAAAACAATTTTGTCAATATTGTGTATGGTGGTGATTGGATGTGAAAGTAATGTGTGGAAATAAAGTGGCTTGCTCCAAAATTTGTCCTGCAATAACAACTCGCGTCTTTGTATTTATTTGCATATCCAATGGACGGAAGCATGTCCGGGGAACAAGAGATAATTGATCTCCAGTCTGTTCCCATTATTACTCTTGAATATTGTTCATTCTATTTTCTCATAGAAGTGGACTTTTTTTTTATCCTCATATGTATAATGATTGACACTTTTCCCAGCCTCAAAGTAGCATGTCACACCGAACAATCATTTTTGCTCTCGTGTCGAATACTATTGTCAACTCATTCTCATGCATTTGTGTGACATGGACAGGTGAGAGAGTGAGGGGTGAAAGAGAAGACTCAAAATCAGTAGTGGATCAGGACATTCAGGAGAGCGTTTGGAAGATCCCGGAGAGGAAGAAGGAGAGAGAAACCCCAGAGCTTTTCAGGACATTCACGAGAGAAATGGAAGGACCAAGAAAATGTTTGATTGAACATTCCAATGACTGACTTCTATCCCTTCATCCAACTCTAGCCAAATCCGCATACAAAGGGTTACATACAAGACTCCGTCGCATGACAGTATCTTTATGTATATATATGGACTTTATCTTATTTTTTACACTCAATTCCTATATGATGACACCATTGCCTGGAGAGACAAATCGTGTGCAGTCATTTTAGAATCTTTTTTTCGGCAGTCCTACTAGTACATGCAATAGATGATTACATTGGAGAAGGGAGAGTAAAAAAAAAAATGAAAATGACTGTCTATCTGCCTGTCAGTGTCAATCTATCTGTCGGCTGGATGGGGAGGGGATGTGTCGGGAAAGACGGGAAAAGAAGGAGTGAATCCTAAGAAGACTAACACACGGATGACTTTTGCTCCTCATACGTTCTCTCTCTCTCTCTCTTTCTCTGTGTGAGAGTCCCCCATACAAAGATGTCTTTAAAGCAATAAGAGTGCCCCGAAGATAGGTAAATCGTGGAAGCTGTGAGACTTTGAAGAGGAATGAGAAGCCAGAGCCCGAAGATGAGAAGGATTAGCATTTGTGGAGCATTCAACGAGTGAAAGATGTTGGGAGTGTGTGTGTGTTTGGATCGCCGAATTAATAATGTGGAGTTTGTACCGAAGTGTGGAACGTTTTTTCCGCTATATAATTTATCATTTCTACACGCACGTCGCGGGAGGTACACACTTGTGTGTATTTAATCCTTGGAACAGTGAATGAAACTAAAATACATTTTCATGTCAAGAGGTGGTTTGAAAAAAAAACAACAAATGTGGGCAGCCGGAGAGAATGATGAGAAGGAAGAAAGAGACAAATGGCAAAAGGGGGAAAGGAGATGGAGATTCAAAGACGATGGGGAGGAATTTTAGATTGAGAGACAGTAAGAAGACAGAAAGGAAGAAATTATGGAAGGTTGTGATAGGAAGAAGGGGAAAAGAGAGACTGTGTTTAAAAAGGAAGTTAGAGAGAAATTGGGAGAAAGGGACACGGAGAAATGTGATGAAAAGCTGCATGCACGCTTAAGGAATTAGAAAGACGAGTCGATTGAATGACTGAAGGAGATTGATAGGGACATAAAAAGAGATTTAAAAAAAAAGGCCAGGATAGAGAAACCGAGCTGAGAGAAAAGTCGGACAGAAAAAATGGTGATAGTTTTTAAACTCCAGTGAAACGCCGCCTTTAATCTTGGAGCTTGGAAAAAGTTGTTGTTCTAGTTCCTTGTACTTTTACCCATGAATAGTAAAGCCAAGAAATATATTTTTTTTAAATATGCCATGGATGTGTATATGTACAGCTAATGGGATAAGTATATATACAAATATAATACACGTAGATATATTATGGAAGTACCAAAAAAAATGTTGCTTGCTACCGGGGGAAATGTATGACTGTATGACTCTGAGTGGCAGAAGTGAAGCCTGTGGCTGGCGTCAGGGGAAGCTTAGGATATTAGTGGGGAAGAAAACATTGAGACAAGAGGGGGATGCAGGCCTAAAAATAAACAAACCTTGTTTCTTCAAATAATTGACTATTTTCCTTCTTTTTTAATGTATTGATTTATGATTGTTTCTTGTGACAACTTCTTTCCAGCTGCTTCTTTTTTCTTTCACTCTCCACTGGATTTGGAAATACGAACATCTTTTTTGGAGGTACAGGCCACACGCACAAGCAGACATGGACAGAGGCAGAGAGAGACTTCCTTACTACAGTGTAAAACCCGTGTCAGGCGTCTATATATTATTGCGCATTTTCAGTGATCATTCTATACTTTTTTCTATCAAACTTCGTCATGTGCAAATAATTTATAATGAGATAATGACTATCAACTTGCGATACATTTCAAAGAAAAAACTTAATCAAAATACGAAATTCAATCCAATTCATATTCATGAAGCAAGCATTTTGAAATCTGGCATTCACGGATAAGTGTTTGTTCCAGAGAAACCTCTGACCACCCATTTGTTATATTTTGACCATGAAAAATCTCTACAAAATGTAAGTTAGGAATTCCAATATCTCAAATATTTTCCACCGCTTTTTTTCTCCGACGAAACGTTGTGTATGGGCAGAATGATTGCCCCATTTTAAACTGAAAAATAATAACGGTTCCACGATTTAACTTTTTAAACTTGCTGAAGTTGAATCCACGGGCAGAACAACTGAGACTCTCTAGAACGGTGTATGTATAGAAGCAGTTCCAGGATTAAAAAACATTGTACGTTGCCCGTTTGTTTTACAGTGCTTAGTAAGTGTTTGTGGCTATGTTATAATACTTGATGGACGGGACTTGCATTTTGGGAGATTTTTGGTTTCTTTCTAAAATAATTTGTCTTTGAACGAACATATCACAAATCACAATGACTTTGTATGTCAACGAAACTTCTACTGAATGTCATTTCCCTTTGTATGACAACGTTTAATTGGTGAATTTATGGCTACTGATTATGAACTGATTTTTTCTGAACTACCTATAAGTGTCATCTTTATCATAGTATTATCGTTATTTTAATATAAACACAGTATAAAAATTGCTCGTCTACTTTAGAAAACCGTTTAATTTTACCTGGTCAACCTTAATTCTTGTTTAACCTTTAGGACACTATCATTCTCTTCGTAATACAATGGTTATTTGAGACGCCTGCCCAAATTTCGGTCTACGGGGCAAGTTGACACAAGACGAGTTTGAATAGCTATACCCTAAACCGTATGCCCACATATATAACCTTTTATTATTATGTGTATATATGTACGGGGCAAAATCCATTCAGCAATGCTTGGAGATTTTTTTAACTTGTTTTGAAAAAATCTTGGTCAATCTTGGTCGGATCGAGTTAAAATAAAATGTTCTCGATCCGCAATAAAATTTTACAGTAGCAGTGTACTTATACTACTCCGCAGCTTGCCTACGTCATAGAGCAAGGGGGTTTATAATGTTTCTTGCCGATCAGTACTTATACGTATGTATGTACATGTGTACCTATTTTTTGTGCAGGAAAGTAACCCTTTGGTGTCACTTTTCTCAAGCTCCTAATTCGACATTTCTATAGGTGTATATATATATATATATATACATATAGAATAATAACGAGAGTGGGGATAGAAGGGAGAGAAAAGAAAGTCATGCAACTGTAACTAGTTAGGTGAATAGCCTTCAAGGCGATATTTCCCTTGTTACTTTTAAGCTCCTATATATGTTTCTGTATCCTCTTTCTCCCTCTCTCTCTCGCTCTCTCTGGTTTGACACCCGATTTAAGATTTTACTAGTCCAAAGCTTCATCTCAAATGATCTCACTGTATCCCACCGGACAGCTAGGATCAAGTCAGGAAAGCCAGTCCTTCCTCCCATGAACTTCCCATGAGGTTCTCCCTGACACCACTCGCACGGCTGACTCTCATAAGAACAACAAAGATCAGGGATGCTGCAGGCGGGGATGCTGTAGGAAATGTGGAGGGAACCAGTGAGGACCGTAAGTTACCGGTCGCGCAAGTGGGGGAGATAACAATAAAGAGAAAAGTTGGCAAGAGTGATAAGAATAGATTATACCTAAAAATACCTACAAGCTTATCAAGCGAAAGGGGAAAAGAGAGAGAGAGAGAGGACCAGGAAACAGAAAGAAACGGAGATTCGGAATAATTTTTAGAGTGACAGTGACAGTGGGAAGGGAAACATATACAAAGCCAGGGAAAAGATACAGAGAGAGAGATAGAGAGAGCGAAAACCCGAGAAAAAACAAAGTGAAACAGAGAGAAAACATTTAGAGAGAAAACAAAGAGAAACAGAGAGAAAGAATTTAGAGAGAAAACCAGGAGAAACAGAGAGAAAGAATTTAGAGAGAAAACCAGGAGAAACAGAGAGAAAGAATTTAGAGACAAAACAAAGAAAAACAGAGAGAAAACATTTAGAGACAAAACAAAGAAAAACAGAGAGAAAACATTTAGAGAGAAAAGTAAGAGAAAGAATTTTGAGAGAAAACAAAGAGAAACAGGAAAAGAAAGAGAAAGAATTTAGAGAGAAAACAAAAAAAAAACAGAGCGAAAACAAATAAAAATAGAGCCTTAGAGATAAAACAAAATAGAAACAGAGAGAAAGCATTCAGAAAGAAAACAAAATAGAAACAGAGAGAAAGCATTCAGAAAGAAAACAAAATAGAAACAGAGAGAAAGCATTCAGAAAGAAAACAAAATAGAAACAGAGAGAAAGCATTCAGAAAGAAA
>JAQGBT010001608.1:0-30313 GCA_034698585.1 Disparrhopalites patrizii | reverse complement strand
GATAAAGCATTTAAAAAAAGAGAAAGGAAAGGAAAATAAGGAGATAAAGCATTTAAAAAAAGAGAAAGGAAAGGAAAGGGAGACAAGATAACATAAATACAACAAGAAAGAGACAAGAAGGAAACAAGAATGTGAGAGGGAGAAGAATGATCAGATAAAAAATTGAAAAGAGAACAACATTAATATATTGAAAGAGACATAATCAACTGGAGGAGAAAGGCATTTGGAGAGCGAAGGAAAGACCAGTTTAAAGATGCTGGAAAAGAGCAAAAGTGACAGAGAAGGATTGGCACAGAAAAACAATAATTGGCATGAAAGAACTACGATGAATGATTGGAAAAAAGGAGAAACTGAAGTATGGGAAAAACAAAGCTAAAAAATGAGAGGCGGAAAAAAAGGATTGGAGAAGATCAGAGAGACACCAAAAGCCTGGAAGCAAAGAGGAAGTTTTATGTGAAAAAGGTACATACAAGGAAAACTCTTGTTCCTCTACTGACAGCCCAAAAATTCTCCTATGGGCTTTTGAAGGAGCAGAAGAAAAATAACAGAAATCTTCCTTTTTTGTTTTCGATGATGAAGCAGAGAGGCACTTGTAAAGAGAGAAAGAGAGAGAGAGAGAGATACAGAGAGAGAGATAGAAGAGAAGAAAATCCCAGCTAAATCTCGCTCTATAGGCACTTCCTCCCCAAAAAGAATCCCGGAGGGTACTTTATTGTTTAAGGGAGATGCAGACCAGTTCATGTGTGCACACCTCCCAAAAAAAATTCCGTGCTTGTATGCTTTACCTCTGATTTACCAGTTCCCAGAAAAAAAACAGAGAACCAGCTTGTCCTTTTTGTCTGGCAAAGGGAAAAGGAGAGGGGAATAGAAAATAATAAAAAAAATACCGTAAAACAATCATTGCACGCGATTTTCCTTTGAGTGTGTACACACTCAGTACAAGAACAATTATTGGCGAGTATATAAAACCCTCAAAAGCCTTTCTCTCTCCCTGTCCTCTTCATCCTGTCATGTTATGGGCTGAGAAGATTAGAAAAAACATTTCTCTGTGGGCATCCGAGAGGGAATTGACATGATGGTGTCCCAGAGTCAACACTCGAGTGTATTGCTCCAGACGCTTATGGACATTATCAAAAGGGAAACTTGATGGATCGAGTGTTTTTTCTCCCGTATGAAAAGAGACTTTTGCCATTTTTTTCCTCTTTTCCATGATAGAGATGCAGCCAGGATGGAGTGACAGGGAGGAGAGACACTTTGCTTTAATGACAGTTTCTATTTACATGGTCATGCCTCAGCTTCATAAGTCCCAATGTGTGGCTCATCATCGTTGGGAGAGAAACACATGAGGGGAAGAGAGTGAGAGAAGAGACAGAGAGATAGAGAGAGAACTCAATATAATGGATTTATGTTGTATTTGATTAAATACGACTGATTCCTTTAAAAAGGCTTCAAAATGAGAGATGCAATGGCACCTTCCCAGATACTTGAGTACAGTTTTTTTTACTTACTCCTCCTCCTCCTTGTTTGCCTTTGACTTCCTTTGCTGTTGAATCATCCACCTTCTCCTTCTTTCTCAGGCTCTGTCTCTCCCTTTCTGTGAATTTCTTTCTTGGTCTAAGGAGTTTCTTCATTTCCTCATCACGCCTCTGTTTACCTCTTCTGTTTCCATTTGGGAAATTATTCTTTTCTTAATAAACTAAGTCCGTTTTTCTTGCTCAAAATTGCTCTTTTTCTCTAAAGTCTGCGCTTCTGTGGAAAATCTTTAAATATTTCTCTTAAATATCCTCTGTATTTAACCTCAGATCTTCTTTTTCTGTTCCAAATATCCTTTAGAATTTCTCAAATATAAACTTTTCTCTTTGAAATCTGCTTTTTATTTCTCTCGAATATCCTCTTGGCTATATGAAATCTGTTTTTCTATTCTCGAATATTATCTTTTCTCTATGAAATCTGCTTTTTTCTCTCCCGAATATCCTCTATTTTCAATGAAATCTGCTTTGTTTCTCTCTAATATTCTCTTTTGTCCATATAATCTGATTTTTCCCTCTCCAATGTCTCCTGTTCTTCATGAAATTTGCTTTCTCTCACTCGAATATCCTCTTTACTCTAGTAAATCTGCGTTTTCTCCCTCGAATATCCTGTTTGCTCTATGCAATCTGCTTTTTCTCTATAGAATATATCTATATAGAATATCTTTTCGGTATATATAATTTGCTTTTTTTCTCTCGATATCCTCTTTTCTCTGTATAATCAACTTTTACGCTGTTGAGTATCTTCTTGTCTCTATGAAATCTGTTTTTTCTCTCTCTAATAACGTCTTTGTTATAGGAAATCTGCTTTTGCTCTTTCGAATGTCCTCTTTTCTCAATAAAATCTCCTGTTTCTCGCGAATCTCATTTCCCGTCTCTTAAAACTTATTTTTCCTCCTAAAATCTCCGTTCTCTCTCTCTCTCAAATCTTCTTATTTTTCCCTCATCGGAAATCCTTTTGCTGTTTTCTCCTAAATTTCATTCATCTTCCGTTCTGTCCGAAATCTTATTTTCCTTTTCAAACCTTCTTGTTCACCAAAATCTCTCCCTTCTCTAAAATCTCCTTTTGAATTTCTCCCAATTCTCGCCATTCCTTTCTTTTCTCCACTTTTCTATCTTTTGTCGCCTTTTTTCCAACTGTTTCTCTCCCTTTCCCCCTTTTTTTCACCTCCCAAATTTTCCTTATTCTCTTCCATACCCGTTGAAACATTCCCCTTCAAAACTAGAGTGACTCTCCCGTTGCATATCACGGTTGTACGCAAAGTTCAAAGGGAGAAACAACTAGAAAAGGAAGAGAATTATATTTACAAAAATCAGTTTCATCTGAGTAGGTACTCCTTTTTTTCTATTTCCACCTAATTTCTGGCCAGACTTCTCCGTTTCCCTTTGTACTGTAAATTCTAACTAGCAATCCGTGTTCCCCCGTATGGGCACTTGCCTCCGGAGCCTTTTCCCCTATCTTTCTCGCCCTTGAAAAATCCCTTTCCCCATCCCTTGTACTCCTCCTCCTGCGCATCTTCACCAAGGTATCCCTTATGGTATGTAATGCACCTATAAATGCATTCCCTACACAGTGGAGTCTCTATATAACAACTCGGAAGGGAAGGAAAAAATATTGTTACAAGGAAATGTTGTTATATAGGACATTAAATAAGCACCTTACATGTACGAAGGGCTGGAAAAATAATGTTATTACGGAGAAATGTTGTTATAAAGAGACTTGTTATAGAGAGACTCCACTCTGTATCCTCTCCAGCATCTTGAGCTTCACCCTTTCCTAATCATTTCCACCCGGCCCAAGACAGCCAATGGTGTGGCTGACCGTTATCCTTTGGGATTCTCCAAAAAGGAAAAGGTGTACGTAAGAAAAGTCAATTATGATCCCTTTTTTTCTTTGGTTCTTAAATACGCACTTATGTACACGGGGAAAAAAATGAATGCCCACACAGGGACCGACAGTTGGTCTGTGGCCAGATCCGTGGGGAGGAAGTCATGTACCTTAATCTTACCTCTACAGACATAAGTGTGTACACATATATGTACATACATACGATATGAATACATATACATGTGTAATAGATGTCCAGACAGGCTATTTACCTCTCCACAAATTTCTCCCTCTTTTCCCATGTAATTGATGCTCCATTTTTCCATGTCTTTCCTACGTTTTTTCTTTCTCTGGTCTTTCAGTCCCAAATTTGAGTGCGTCCACAATAGACACTAAAAAGGGCGTCAGCTTCAAGCTAGATAAATATAAAATCCGGCATAAATTTAAAAAACAATTCCCCATTATTTATAATTACAATTTCGGATGCAATTTTGAACCCTTTATCACTCTAAAATTGCCCTTATAATTAATGTTGGTGGGTGAATTAGCAGGGAAATTATTAGGTGGTATCCCCAAGGATGGCTGGGGGTTGATCAAGGATCTCTGTGTTTCTTGTATGAAGGCAGTGTAGTATCAAGGTGTGAAATACGCCGAAAGTGCCTCACCCTCTGTCGGTGTGGAGTGCCAAAAAAAATAAATACGGGCGTGATAAATCTTGTTGTGGAGTATAACAATGCTTATATAACAAGGTTTTTCTTCCTCGAGAAAGCCTTCATAAAAGTGTATAATCGGATTTTAAAAGCTACCAGCTGAGTGTGTGATGTGCTGTGCTGTTTGAGTGTTGAATTTCACGAGATTTGTTTTTTATGACTTAAGTGCTTCATTGTCCCCTTGTAGTACATGGACTCGTAAAATGTAGATATTTTGGTAATAATTGATGACAAGAGAAGCTTGTATCTCTTTTAGGGGGAAGTTTGAACGTTTTCATGCCGGTACATTAAAGAGAAAGCCTTGGATTATTCTAGGCTGTAGCTATGTGGATGGAGGCTGGGTGAGAAAATTTTCTCACACTGCGTGCAATTTGTAGGAAAAAGAGTGGATGGTGTGACGATTAAAGAACAAGTTGTTGCGGAGGATGGTGGAAGATTAATAACAGTAAATAACTTCACATTATTAGCCGTAATGGGGATAGATTTCGGCAGGAATGAAAGGTCGGTTTGAGTTCAAAATGTATATATTCAATATCATAAAGTGTACATAGTGTGAAGGACAATGCCGGATATTTTTTCGTTTTTCCATTGCGAGAGGAAATTGTTGGAATAAAATGTGTCTACCGCGCCCGAGAAGGAAATAATGACTTGGGTCGCGTGTGACTTTTTGCGAATTGATTTTGATTTGGGAAACATAGATTATATTTTTGCAGAGTATTAAATGCATAGAAAACATGGGGAAAATCGTGGTTTTCAGTGAAGGCCAAATTTTCTTTTGTGGTGTTGCAAAATGATTTTTTGGTGGCATTGAGACAATTAAGTTACTGGTGGCATTCCTGCCTTTCGTGTCTTGACTTTCCGTTTCACGCATGGACTAACTTTTTTTTTTAAATTCTGTTGATTTTCCAATTTCGGCAGAATTATTTCGCGGAACTGTATTTTTACGGGGATTTGCTTGTTCTTGCCTTTTCGGAATAATTATGCCGGTTTATATATCTTTATTGCATTGCCTTTGTTTGAGACTACCTTTTGTTCTGTGCTCCTTATACAGCTACGTTCTACGTTTTCCCCTTTATGCATATTTCCTATTGCAAATTTGTATTTAAGCACTGAAATTTAGATCGCTAATACAAATTTGTTTATGGTCGTAGCTGCAAATGTGTATACACGCTGATACAACTTTGTATTTAGTTTTTTTAGGATCAAATTTGTAAATCTGATATAAAGTGGCTTAAGTTGTAGTTGCAAATTTGTAAACGCCGCTACAAATTTGTATATATGTAGTTGTTGTGGCAAATTTGTAATCACTGATACAATTTTTTTTATAGTTTTGTAGATGCAAATTTTTTATCCCTGATTCAAATTTAAATACAGTTGCAAATGCACATTTTTATATGCATAAATAGTTGAAATGCAAATTTGTAATCATATATTTGTTTATAATTACATGATTGTGCTGCATTTAGCGTTTTATGATTTTATGCGAATTCGTGCATGCAAATACCAATTTGTACACTATAAATGTTGCATTACAAATTTACAATGTAAATTTGTATCTTCAAACGGAATTTGAAATTGCACTACCAAATTTATTACGTCAAATGAAATTATATATTGTAACTGCAAATCTAAATATGAAAGTACAAACTCAAATTTGTAATGGTACACTACTGGAATTTCGTAGTTATGCATAAAAATTTGTACACGTAAGTTAAAATTTGTAATTGCGAAACAAATTTGTAGCTGCAGGGTTTTTAGAATGTATATTTATAGCGGAAAATGCGCATTTGTAACTGAAAAGGCACCCTTGTATCTGCGGAGATGCACATTCGTGGCTGTAAATGCAAATTCACAATTGCAAACGAGGATGACAATCTTCTTTTGGAGCCAGACTTATTGCAAAGTTCATTTGGCGACTCAGTTTCAGATTACAAATTCCGAGTAAAATTGTCCTTGAAAATCTTATCCTCCTTCTTTCTCAGGATTCTTTTTTTTTTGCATATTGATCTGCTTCACTCCGCTGACTTGTGCTTCAGCCCCAACAATGCAAATCCCCATTGTTCGGGGGGAAAGACCACCAAAAACGTCTTTCCTCCCTTGATCCCATTGTCCTCCCCTGCATTTTATCGTGATGATTGTGCCGTACCGGCGGTTTGAGCCACTCACCGCAGCAACGCCATTACACACTGTATTTAAATGGCACCTGGTTACCCCTACGTGCTCGTGGACGGTGAGAAATTTCCCGGGGTTGGTGGGATTTTTAAAGGGGGCTCCTCCATTATACCTCCCCAGAAAAAGTCGTGAGAGAGACCGTGACCATACATTTTATTACTATGAATTAACTATACAAAACAAGGTGGTTGGTTGGCTATAGGAAGCAACCAAAGGGATTTTTATTGTGGTGAACATTTTTTACAATGGTCCTTCCCCCCCATGCAATTTTATGTAGCTAGTTTTTTGCGACAAAAAAAATAATTTGAGGAAACATTTATTACATACTCCTTATTTTTCGTCTAGAGAGAAAAAGTACAAAAATAAAAGGGTTGTGCTGGACTCCTTGGGAAACTGGCTATTATTGCGTGTTTGTCAGGACTATAATTTCAAAAAAAAGGGGGGAAAAATCCGGGTGATGATTTTAATCCTGCACCTAACCACTTAAAACAGAGTCTTGCTTTTACTATATAGCTAATTACTATATACTATATGCTTCTTAGGCCTTTATCTCCCTTGTTAGGTGGTCTTACTCCGGCATTGAGACGGACCGCCTCATTATTTTATTATTGTTATTGACAGAGGTTAGGAACTGTAATTTGCCCCTTTTGTACGTGCATACCTATAGATAAAAATGCGGACTATAGACACTGAAATTCGTGAGAAAGGTCTGTTATAACAGACCTTTCTCACGAATTTCGGTATATATATATATGTCTTTTCCCTCCTTGTTTATGATTTCCTTTATATGTCATCAACAGGAGGAAAATGTTTATATGGGAGCCCATTTTGTCTTATGTTGCTAAATTGTGTGGGGAAAAAATGTGGTGATGGGACGATAGCGTTGGTGGTTCGAAAGACACGTAGTTTTATGAGCCAATTAACTCTCGCTTATTTTCATTAAGTTTAAAAGGGAAAATTTTTTTTATACCGGATGTACTAATTTTTTTTTGGGGGTAATGTTTACTACACAGCTTCAGATCTGGACGGAATTTAAGACGTGAGCAGCCCCTACTGGAGACGCCGGAGAGTGGGCATGGAAGTGAGGTTGAGGTGATGGAACAAATGACATCACCAAATGGTCCGGAGAATAACCTCCGGAATGGGGGCAACCGGGAAGGTCATGAAGTCATTGAAGTTCAAATTTTGCCCCAGGTATGTGATATGTTCTCTCTATTGTCAAATGCTATGGTCCATTTATTAATTTCTAAACAGGAGTTCTGCACACCTCCGTTGCTCTGTTGGAGCTCCGTATTGGTTACATTATTTTCATTCCGAACTTGAAATTTCCTCCTAGGAATTTGCATCTTCGAGTCGGTATTTGAGCAAACTTTAATGGTTGAGACCATGTATTGGAATTTTTCTAAGTTTACTATCGAATCAAGTGTCAAGTTAACTAATTTGTAATTGAAATTGTACTCGTGTACTTGAACAACAAATACAAAATTGAAATCAAAATCGAACTCAATTTAAAACTCAAAATTGTACTCAAAGTTGTACACAAAATTGTACTCACAGTTGAACTCAAAACTGAACTCAAAATTGAACTCAAAATTGAGAACTCAAGATTGAGAACTCAAAATTGAGAACTCAAAATTGAGAACTCAAAATGGAACACAAAATTGAACTCAAAATTAAACTTAAAATAGGAACTCGAAATTAATATTAAAATTGAAGATTAAAATTGAATTAAAACTGACCTCAAAATTGAACTCAAAATTGAACAAAGCTTAAAATTGAACTTAAAATTGGAATACGCGAATAGAATTAGAATTTCAATGGTGAACAGTTCATTATTATTATCAATCAATTTTGTTGTGGACAAGATGGCAAATGTTCTAACCAAAAACAGTAGATTTATAATTTGGAATTTAGAACATAATTGGAAGCAAGAAAATAAGCAAAGAGTTAAAACTTTCCACTTTAACGTGTGTCAATACAGATTTGATATCAATCAATACGTATGTCAATACAGATTTTGAGCATTTAACAGGAAATAATCTCCTAATTAAACTCAATATTTGACCTAAAATCGAAATGTCAAGCTTGGTAAATAAAATAAACGAAGTTCTGAACAATTTAGATTATTTTCAAAACAATGAAACAGTCAGACACGAGTATTTATTCAAATATTTTCAAACTTTAAATCAAATTGAGCCTAAAAATTGATACTCGCAAATTGAACTTGAACCAGTAAGACACTCTAATTCTTCGTCCATAACGTGTGCTCTTCACCGTTAAATGCAAAATAGATTTTAATGACTTGATTACTCACTTCTGTCCCGATTTGCATTGTTTTAAATGCCAAAAAAAAAAGTTATTTGCGGATGTATCTTATACAGCATAAAGATTCAAATCAAATAAGATCGTTTCCTTTCCCTCCTCGTTCCCCTTGCTAAATGGAAGCTGCATATACTATACAATTGGCTATATGACCATTCACCATTCTGTATATTGAGGTTCCTGCTGTATAATCAAATTTGACTCTCCCTCAATTTATTTACTTTCCCAATGGCCAACCTGCCCGCGCCTAATTACTCCAAGATAATTATGGACTTTTTTTTTGTCTGCAAAAAATTTCAGGAAGAGGAATTGTCTGCATTATTTCATGTCGTATTTAGTGGCTAGAGAAGAAAGAGGTTTAGAGTCTAAGAATTATGAATCCGCCGTAGTAAATTACGCTGCCCAAGAGTTAACTTATGTGTATATAGAATATTGTTTTTGACCATGAAAAAAACCAAGAGTTTTTGAACCTCCCGCCCCCTTCCCAGGGCCAAATGGTACGGGACGTAAATTCATGATAATTGTAATTACACCTGTCCGGTCCTCATTTTGCATAATTTATACGCGAGAAATACACACTTTGCCACGAATTCTCCCTCTCTCCCTTTAAAATGCACAAATTTTCTCCCTTTCGTCGTGCATTATGCCTATTTTTTCTTTCCTTGTGACGTAAATCTTTTTTTCTGTTATTTTTTTAAGCATCGAAGATTATTTGAAAAGAACGTATTTAAACGAGATCGAAGTGCACATTTACCCCCGTTTTTTTTTCCTTCCAAAAGGCTCTTGACTTGACATTTACACGAGTTGGCGTGCTCCGAGGTAAAAAAAAAGGGGTATAATCTACATCTTATAACGGCAGGCTTTACAAAGTTGATAGACACCGGCTTGTGCTGGGGTGTTGCATTACAAGCTCTTTGCACTTGATCTTTTTTTGTTCTTTATCCTCTCTACATTTTTTTATTTTTAGGGGGGTTGAGATTCTGACGCGTAGAGGAATATTCTTTTTGGTACTTAAATGGAACTACTGCAAAAGTGTTTCATAGGTTAGAAAGACCAGTTTATTTTTTAAAGGTAAGGTCTAACGATGCCCTAAAGAAAGAATGTGTTTTGTCTCTGGGCTTTAAATACATACAGGAGGTACGTATATGCACATGTGTGTATAGTTAGAGATGTCTGAAAACAGAATAAACAGCACGGAAGAAAGCTACCAAGAAAGTCTCCGCTGTGACATCAAAATATGCAGTGCAAAACAGAAATTAAGCATGTGAAGCACACAATGTACACAAAGGGAGAGGGAAGCATTTGTATTTACTCTGTAAAAATGTTTGTTCACATTTACGAGCTTCTTTTTTTTTAATTATTTATTGTCGGAGAACCGTATGGAGACAAGTGGAAACAAAGAGAACGACGTAGCCATGGAATAATAAAATGGTACAAAAATAGGGATGCGAAATTTAGGTAGGAATCACACAAAGATTTGGGGTCAGAGATATTGACTGGGACTGTGAAATCGGCGAATATAGCGAGAAACAGCTAGAACATAAAAATATAACAAGAATTCAAATGCAAAGAGAGCAATAAAATAAAAGGAAGAGAAGAAAGAAAAGGCAAAGACAGCAAGAAAATAAAAAGAAGGGAAGAAAGAAAAGGCAAAGAGAAAGCACGATGCAGTAGAAAGCAAAAGAAAAGGGAGAAAATCGAGAAAAATGAGAGATTATTTAAGGAAAAATGTCAAGAGAGAAAATTAGAATGAGAGAAAGTAGAAATAGGAGAATGCTAGAGAGAAATAAGGAGCAAAGAGATACCTACGTGATGTATATAGATCAAAAATTATCGGGAAAGAGTAAGAGATATCAAATGGAGCAAAGAGATATCAAATGGAGCAAATGGAGCAACGAGAGAACGAGATAGAGGAAAATAAACGTGAAAAAAAAAGCAATTTTGAGAGGAAGGAACCAAAAACAAAATCGACAGCTAAAGAGAGAGAGAGAGCATGTGAGAGGGAGAGAGAGAGAGAGAGAGAGAAAGAGAAGAAGCACGTGGGAGAGGGAAAAAAACACGAGAGAGATCAAAACAAAGAGACAACAAGTTGGGAGAGAAAGATAGCAAGGGACAGAGAGAAAGAGCAATTGAGAAAAAGCGAGTGGGAAAGACGCGAGACAGAGAGAGAAAGAGCAAGTGGGAGAGAGAGATAGAGAGCAAAAACAGAGAGAGCAAGCGAGAGAACGAAAGAGAAAGAGCATGTGAGAGAGAGCAAATGAGAAAGAAAAGGAAAGCAAGTGACAAAGAAAAGGAGAACACGTGAGAGAGAAACAAAGAGCAAGTGAGAAAGAGAGAAAGCGAGAGAGGGAGACAAAACAAATGAGAGACCCCACGTGAGATTGAGAGAGATTGAGAGAGAGAGAGAAAGACAACATGTGAGAGATTGGGACAGAGAGAGAAAGAGAGCAAGAGAAAGAGAGAGCAAATGTGGGAGAAAAAGAGAATAATCGAGAGAGAGACAAAGAGGACAAGGGACAGCGGGAGAGAGAAAGGTCGAAAGAGAACAAAATAACAGGGAAAGAGATAACCGAGAGAGAAATTCAAAAAAAAAATGAAGAAACAAGAGAACCAGAGAAAAAGCGAGTACGAATAGGAGAAAAAAGTAAAGAGAGAGCCAGAGAGAAGCAAGTCAGAGACACAGGCGTGATTGTAAGTAAACAAATTACGTTGTAGGAAGAGAAATACCAAAAAACGGGTAAGAAAAAGAGAGACGCTACAAATGAAAATAGAAGCACGACAATAAATATGGGGAAAATACTGAAAGAATCCGATGGAGACAAGAACCCAAAAGCACTAGAGAAAAGATAAAGAGAGAGAGAGAGAGAGAGAGACAAAGAGAACGAATGAAGGAAGAAACATGGAGAAAAACGTAAAGGAGAAGGCTCACGTAATTGCATATAGAGGATAAGGCAATAAAAAAGAAATGAATGTGATAAGGGACGGGAAAGAAAGATGTGCGGAGACAGAAATATTTCGAGGGAAAATATGGAGACACCAACAGACATGAAATCTGCGTGCTCCTCTGCCAACAAAGTTCAACCCATGTTTAACTTAGGTGTGTAAATTATTGTAATAATTTGTAAATTGTACCATTGACCTTGATATTCATGGTACTTTCTCGGCCGGTGATTGTATAAAAGAGTCGGTTTTATGAGAGAGTGAATTTACAATTTGTTTTTTTTTCTTGAGCCACAATTTTGTTGTTTTTCTTTATCTATACACAGCCTCTTATATTCCTTCATATCCTACTACGTGTAACAATCTGTAAACAGTTACAAACCGACTCATATATACCAGTTCCCCGTAATTTTACCGTCTTTTGTTGGGTGCTACGGATGAGAAATGTCTTGTGTACGCCATGGAATTGCTCTTTTTCTTGGCTCTTTTCTTCTCCCTCAAAAAATTCTGTTACATACGTGTTGTTAGTCAAGTGAGAAAAACAGATTTTTTTTCTTGGTTTATTATTTGGAATCTTCCATGTACTTGTTTCCACACACGAGCTCTCTTATTACTATTACCCTTCCGCCTCTTTTAATGCTTTTGAACGTATTTTTTTGTTTTGTTTTTCTGCTCGTATATAAATGTTTTTTAAAGGAGAAAACTAAAATGCTCTCTTGGCATTCCTTTGGGTAAATTTCCTCCGAGATGATAATTAGTACGAAACGCCTGCCCTTTTTTTTTCCACGGGATGAATTATCCTCCGTGGATTACAATGCCGTCTCGGCTCCTCACCCTATTTTAATGTGGATTACTTTTCAAAGCTATGCAGGCGCGTGGGGTTTTATTGTGCAATTTTATAGGGAAGAGAGTATAAAAAAGAATTCGACAGACTATGGAGACAAAAAAATAGGGTTCAAGGGAAGAATTGCGCCTGTGAAAAGGCTTCAACGAATCATTTTGGTATGGTTTAGTTTGGGGCTGAAATAATGTGAGAGAAATGGAGACAAAGAGCACAGGAAACACACAGAAACGAGCAGGGGAAGATCTAAATTAAAAACGGTGGAAAAAGTAAGTAATGTCAAAAATGAGACGGCGAAGAGGTGTAAGTAAAAGATAGTAACGAGAGGACTTAGTGCTAAATGTGTAAATACATGGAAAAGACGGAAAAAAAAGTTTTTTAATTGAAGAGAGACTGAAAGAGATTTAAAAGTGGAGAAAGAAACGCCGGATTTCTATTTAAAATGAAGAAAGAGACGCAGGAGATAGCTAAATATGAAATATAAAAAGACAGATGACGTAGAAAGCTGAATATGAAGGAAGAGACGAATTAAAATGCAAAATGTGAAGAAAGAGACGAAGTGCAAGTTAAATGCGAAGAAATAGACAAAGTACAAAGCTAAATGTGAAGAAGAAAGAGATAAAGTTCAAAGCTAAATGTGAAGAAGAAAGAGATAAAGTACAAAGCTAATTGTGAAGAAGAAAGAGATACCAGAGAGAGAGAAAGACAAAGTAAATGAACAAACGATCTGGATAGAAATAAATTAGAATTGGAGACAAAGTAAAAATTCAAACGGAAGAAGGAGACAACGGAGAAATTTAAACGTGAAGAAACAGCATTTAAAATGAAAATTTAAAATAAAACAATGAGATGGAGTAAAAACTTTAAAAAAGAACGATACTAGAAAATAAAAATAAAAGGAAACAAAGAGACAAAACGACAAATTAACGAAACAAGAATGTAAGAGAAAATAAGCGGAGAACCATTAAAGTACCATTAAATTACATGAACAGACCTAGCAAAGAATATAAAAATGAAGTACAAAGAAGGAGACAAATGAATGGCAAGATTCAAGAGAAACGGGTGGGAATAAAAATCAGCAACAAAGAGACAAAAACAGAGAAAATCAGGACAGGCTAAAAATGAAAAAAAATTCCGAATAAAGAAACAAATGGGCGATACGGGATGAAGAACACACAGAGACGGAGAAGTGTATAATCTACAGTTTTTTGTTCCTTTAGTATTTTACTGTACCTGCATATGTAATTTGTTTATGTAGATATAACGAATAATATAGGCAGATCTGGGAATGCCTGGAGAAGGACGTATGTAAGGCTAACATACAAGTGACAAATTTGTGTGGTAGAACCCCAACATTTTTAGAGAGCGAAAGCAATGGAAATGAATGTGCCCGTGAGGAGAAATTTAAATACTGCCTTCTCCCCCTCTTAACATGTTCTGTGGAAAAGGGAGAGCGAAAAAAAACGGTGACAATAGCGGGGCAGAATGAAGGCTGGAATTTTCCAGAGAAAAAAAAAAGTGGGTGTTGCTCCAAAGTGTGTCCTGAGATTTGTTGGTCGGAGAAATAATTACACATGTTGTGACTTTTGTTGTTATGATTATTGGTGCCATTCCCATTTTTTATCTCCTTGACTCTCATTCTTTGTTCCCTTGTACAGGATGACGGATGGGGTGACACAGCCACGGCTGTCACGGGCAATACCTCGGATAGATCCATCTCCCCCATCGGGAACAATACGACGGGGACGATTAAATGGGCGACCATGCCACCTAATCAGGACCCATCAGTCAATTTGAGTTGGTGTCAACGGTGAGACTTTTACCTTTATACATCCTACAATTTTTTTTTTATCTAATGGATTCTTAAGATATTCCACGCAATAATGTGCGTGAGGGGGTCCCAGTTACACTTTACACTCGGCCCAGCTGCATTTTCTAGAAAAAATTGTGACACTACATTTAAGAAATTTGTTTGTATTTTTAAAAAATTGTATTCATTCCAAAAAATGGTACACATGTAAGAAAATAGGTGCATTAAAATTTGTTTTACATATGTTAAAAAATTTGACAACATTACAGAAATTTATTTACAATTGAGAAATTTGTATACATTTGGAAAAGTCGGGAATATTGAAAAATTTTGTGCGTATTTAAGGAACTCAGCAACATTCAATGAAGTTTGGATACATTTAGAAGAATTGTATAATTTATGCAGCGACATTTATGAAATTTGTATGCATTTTAAAAATTTGCGCTGATTCGAAAAATTTGTGCAAATTTAAGAAATTGTGTGCGCACAACAACTTTTTGTAAATTTAGACAATTTAGCAACATTAGAGAAATGTTTTCACAATTGACAAATTTCTACAGATTTAGGAAGTTTAGAAATGTTGAAAATCTTTGTGCATATTTACAAAACTCCATAAATTAAAAAAAAATTGTACGCATTTAAATTGAATTGTGAATTTTCAAGATAGCTACATTTATGAAATTTGTTCAAATATTTGAAAACGTCCTCACTTAAGGAATTTTTTTATACTGAAAAGCTCTGCAGCGAGAGAAATTTGCGTGTTTAAAAACATTTTACAATAATTCCAGCCTATATTGCCATCGGTGCTAGTCGCGCATGCAAAAAATGCCAGATTTAAGTGCAAAGCTAGTGCAAAAAATTGAAGGTTTATAATTTTTAAAATATATTAAACCATTAAACACATATTTTTACCAGACTGACATTTAAATTTGGCTTCAACGTTTTAAACATTTACATGTTACTGATTTATTTTTACCTTCTTGGGCGGAATGAAAAAACCGTTTTGGAAATTCGAAAAATCGAAATTGCAATTTTGCCGCCAAATTACGGCCAAGGCTTGCCAAATTTGTGTCGTAACAAGTCATTTATTTTTCTTATAGATTCACAATATAAGGAAAAAACTTTTTTCTATTGTTACGTAATTGTTTTGACTATAAGGCAGCAGCAGAGGGGCAAAATGTATATCGGCACCCACTACATATGTATCCAGTCATTGCTTACGACAGCTGGGCTTGTAATTGGGCTTGGGTGTACCCACTTAATTACTATTCTAGGGTGGTAGTTGAGTAGGAAAAAGGCTCTGTTGGACATATATACACAATACGTTTGCAAAGTAAGGCATAATTGCATACTTGTTGGGTGAGTGATTAAAGGATTTCGTGTTTATTCCCTGATAAATAAATTCCCAATTGGAGATCCAATGTTATGTAAACGTGTCTCGCTGGAATTTGATCTATTCTCTTCAGAGAGTCAGATTTTTTTATGGTGTAAAAGGTTTTTATTTATTATCATATAAAAAGGTTCGAGATTGATTGACTGGTGAGTGTTGGAGGAAGAATGGGTGGCTTTGGAATTGTTGTGCTTATTACATGGGAATAATAATATGGTTTATGCAGGTACATCGGGTCCATCGTGGGGGCGGGGATCGTGGTGGTGGCGGCGGCGAGTCCGGTTCTCATGGTCGTCGGGCACCGCGTGGGCTTTCCCTCCACCCGGCCCATTACGAATGTGAGGGAGTGCGGGCCGGAGTGCCATGCCTTCCTCCTCACCCTCTCAGTCAAGCTCATCGCCCTCTTTGGGGCCATTTGGGCCATCTTCTGGAAGGCCTCCCCCGCCACCATGCCTCGGATCTTCTTCTTCCGTGCCATCACCCTCCTCTTCGCCTTCCTCGCTGCCTTCACTTTCTGGCTTTTCTATTGGGTATGCCATTTTTTAAATTTTCTTTAAGCGAGTTTTTTCACATTTTTTCAGACATTTTCGGATTTTTTTAGACATTTTTACTTTTTTCAGACATTTTCAGATTTTTTCAAACATTTTCGGATTTTTTTCAAACATTTTTACTTTTTTCAGACATTTTCAGATTTTTTCAAACATTTTCTGACTTTTTCAGACATTTTTAGACATTTTCAGATTTTTTCAGACATTTTCAGATTTTTTCAGACATTTTCAGATTTTTTCAGACATTTTCAGATTTTTTCAGACATTTCAGATTTTTTCAAACATTTTCGGATTTTTTCAAACATTTTCAGATTTTTTCAGACATTTTCAGACATTTTCAGATTTTTTCAGACATTTTCAGATTTTTTCAGACATTTCCAGATTTTTTCAGACATTTTCAGATTTAGTCAGAGATTTTCAGGCAGTTTCAGATTTTTTCAACCATTTCCGGATTTTTTCAAACATTTTCAGATTTTTTCAGACTTTTTCAGACATTTTTAGACATTTTCAGATTTTTTCAGACATTTTCAGATTTTTTCAGACTTTTTCAGACATTTTCAGACTTTTTCAGACATTTTCAGATTTTTTCAGACCTTTCCAGATATTTTCAGACATTTTCAGATTTTTTCAGACATTTCAGATTTTTTCAGACATTTTCAGATTTTTTTAGACAATTTCAGATTTTTTAAACATTTTCTGATTTTTTAAGACATTTTCAGACAGTTTCAGATTTTTCAAGCATTTTCTGATTTTTTTAGACATTTTCAGAATTTGTCAGGCTGTTTAAAGACGACATAGAACTATATGTATTTAAATTGAGTAGGACATTTTATTTGTATCCAATTAAAACCAGAGACAAGCCGTAATTACTAGACAGTCAAATTATGCTTCATATTTGCCACAAAATTGATACTGAAAAAATGAATTGGCTGAAAACATTTTCTTCTGCATTTTTGGAAAGCGGTATTTTTCCGCATGAAGAAAGTTTGAGATTTGAAAAAATGGAACATTTGTACCAAGTACAGTGGAGCCTCTATATAACAACTCTGAAGGGAACGGCAAAAAATATTGTTACAGGGAAAAGTTGTTATATAGAACATTAAATATGCTCCTTACATATACGAAGGGCTGGAAAAATAATGTTGTTATATAGAAATGTTGTTCTAAAGAGACTTGTTATGGAGAGACTCCACTGTAATAATTTTTTTTTGAAAAAGCTAACTGTTAGAATTTTATATACACAGCTGACTCTCTTTATAACGGTTCCTCTTAAATCAGCAAAATTAGTGACATGAATTACTTCGCTAACAATTGGAGAAGGTTTTTGAGGGGAACTTTTTCTGCCTTTGTTATAAAGAGAAACCACGAGAAAAAGGGAGTGAGTTATAAAGAGAACGCGAATTACATAAAAGTGTTATATAAAGACCAGTTACATAAAAGCTTAATTTAATAAATCCTGTAGAATGTAGAATTGAAATACTAATGGAAGATGTTATTCAAATTAGCTCAAGAAATGCGCTTTCCTACAAAACTTAAAATTGTTTTCTATGTTCGACCTTTAATATACAGAGAAATAGTTGGTTTCGTTTTCAGAAAATTTAGAACACAATTTTTCAGTTATTAAACATATAGACAGTTTAAAAAAATAAAATACATTTTGGCTGTCTGAAGGAATTCAAGCATATAGTTGAGAAATGCCAAGAAATAACCTGGAATATAGTTAATTATTTTTGTACTTAAAACATTCTTGACTTATACAATTGTTGGTACGTGCAGGATTTGAGTAATTGAAGCTGTCCGTGTACAATTTATATTTCGGACTTACCCCAGTTTGCGTCAGTATTCTCCCTGTATATTCTATTTGTTATTGAACAGTCCAGTTAGTTTGTCTTTCTTGTGAAATAACTCTGGGAGGAAAAATAAACATTTGAATTACAAGAGAGCGCCATGAGACCCAGAAAATGTCTAGGCACTTGAGCCGAACTTCGGGAAAATGACATAAATACTCAAAAATGATCTAGTTGAAACGGATGCAAGTGCCAACGAGCTGTGTAATTTCTGTCAGAGGTTGTAATTTCAATTTTTGTTGAGCAAGAGACACACGCAGGGAAAGAGAGAGAAAGATAGACAGCGAGAGAAAAGTAACTAATTCCATTGGCATCTTCCCGTTCACTTTCCTCCGTAATATAAACATTGTAAAATGTGGATTTTTTCCAGAGCAATAATGTGCGTGTATTTTTAGAAATTACATGTATGTTTTGAAGAAAAATTGGGGCTTTGGGCAACCAAGTACCTGTTATCCCATAGGAAGCTCCTTGACAAATCATCCTGCATTTTCCCTACTGACTCCTCCCGGTGAATTTAATATCCTACACACGCATGTACAGGGTGCCTTGGGAAGTCCAAAATTGGCTTTTTTCGTTCTCCCTGGCAGTTGAAAATTGGCCCAGAATTGTTTAAATTCATATGGCAAAATTTTCTAGAGCCTTGAAAAAAATTTCCTCCATAATGTATTGCAATTGAGAATTTTTGAAGAATTTTGGACGAAACAATTTTGCGGAAATTTTTTGGAGTTTTTCAGGGAATTTTTGGGAAAATTTGGGAATTTTGGGAGAATTTTGGGGAAATTTCGTGAATTTTGGGCAAATTTCGAGAATTTTGGGAGAATTTCTAGAGGAATTTTGGGAGCATTTCTAGTGGAATTTTGGGAGAATTTTGGCGAAATTTTGGTAGAATTTTGGAGAAATTTTGGGAGAATTTTGGAGAAATTCTCGGAGAATTTTGTAGAAATTTCGGGGAAATGTTTGGGGAAATTTTGGGGACTTTGGGATAATTTCGGGGGAATTGTAAACTATAGTTTGTATTTCATTGTCCTTTACCGTCACACAGGTTGAACTATAATTATCAAAAAGTCAACATCTGCTGCATTTCCGCTGGACCACCCTGTACATACATAAAAAGCCGCGTGCAGACGGAATTCTCTTTTTTGTGGTTGAATCCGGAGAAAGTAGTA
The DNA here is from genome assembly GCA_034698585.1 of Disparrhopalites patrizii. Lineage (NCBI taxonomy): Eukaryota > Metazoa > Arthropoda > Collembola > Symphypleona > Sminthuridae > Disparrhopalites > Disparrhopalites patrizii. The sequence goes on along the minus strand of JAQGBT010001608.1, from coordinate 11,210 downwards.
ATTCCCAGAGAAAAATGAATTGGTGGGTGTCGGCACTTACTGAGATAATGCGAGTATTATGGCTTCATTCCTCCCTGTACTTGGTCTTAAATAAAAAAAACGACAGAGAAAGGTTGGCTCCAAAGACGCACCTGAATCCACTTTGTGCGTGGTCATTTGGGGATAATGAGGTTCCATATACAATAATAGTAAAATGAGAGATTTTTTTTTCTCATAAGACTCTCCAAGACAAAAAGAAGTGTGTGTGGGGTTATGGTTTAGAGAAAAAAAAGGATTCCTCTATTCTCTTCCAAATTACCCTAGTTGCATTTACACAGTGATAAAAAAAATGGAGGACTCTCTGGAAATGACTCAATCGGTTCTCTTTTGTCTTTTTTTTATGTATTCACTCCCATCCATCCCCCTGACATTATTCACTTGGACGTGTGGTGGGGACGAAAAGTATATGGCGGGAGGGATGGAGTGAGAAAAAAAGGGGATGTGTGGAAGAAAAATTTATTTAGAGGGAAGACGTTTGGAAATGTGTGCATTAAATCTTTGTGTGTGTCCTCACCAGAAAGAAAATGACTCGGAGTGGTATTAACTCCTGTAAATGGGCAGGATTTTTTTCTCTCCTGGGAATCTGGGGATGGAATAATTTTTTTTGTAGGCTTTATACAATTTTATGCTGTGTTCCACGGAATAGAAATGATTTTATGTCAAATGTCCAAGGACAAAGGTATTCTTTTGAGGCTGGAATCTCAAATAAAGTTTTTTATGGGCTCAAATCTGGAATAGAATTTTTATGTAGAATTTTACCTTCTAAAAACATTTTTTTTTTGCGATGGAATCTCAAACACTTTGGTGGTTGAAGTATTCAAAAGAAAATTTTGGGGGATTGAGAAATATCGAAATTTTTTTTAATTATGAAAATCCGTCATGGAAACATTTTGGCATTAAAATCTGGTGCATGTAGAAATTTTTTGGTATTAAAAATCTGAGATGGAAATTTTTTGTAACGAAAACCCGGCATATAAATTTTTTGACATTAAAACCTAACATGAAAATTTTTTGGCATTAAAATCCGAATAGAAATTTTTTGGAATTAAAAGCTGGCATAGAAATCTTTTGGCATTAGTTTCTTTGATACAAAATTTTGGTCACAACCATCTGCGCCGAAAGTTTTTGGACCATGAGAAGATGATTTTTTTTTAATATGAAAAAGCGAACCAAAATTTGTTGCACGTTGAAACATTGATCTAAAAAAATTTATAGGTCAATTCCTATTACGGGCAAACCGTATTTCGTCATACATCTCCAGGCACTTTACGCTTAAAGCAAAAAAAAAAAACGATTCTTCCTAAACCCAGAAATGGAAGAAATTTTTTGCCCACTGCAACTTTGATCCTCCAAAATTGAGAAATTTCCCCACCATCCAAATCTGGACTGACAAAATTTTTTTACCCCCACAAAGTACCATCTGGAATCATATTCATTTACCACACACAAATAATGACCGTGCAGTAGCTCCCATTATGAAATATGGACGGTACAAACGCCTGTAGAAACCGCCATGAAAAACAGGAGCAGGAATTTATGAAACGGAGAAAAGCGGGTCACTTCAAAGGGGGAAAAGGCAGAATGAAAAAAAAAATCTGGTACTGGGTAATTTTTTTTTGGTGGTTACACTAGTGGTTCCTCTTCATCTTCTTGCCACAAAGAAAAAAAATAGAGGGAAGAGACGCAGAAGAGCGACGGAGAAGATTTTTATGACAGAGATCATTATCAAGATTAGTCCTTATTATGGCTTTAATTGAGACGTAAACCTGTCCTCGGACTCCAATTTGGAGGGATTTTCTCCTTTTCTGCGCATACAAACATTCTTGATGTATTTATGGACAAGTATTTAAGGGGAAGGAAAATTACTGAACGCAGACGGAGAAAAAATAGAGAAAGAGAAAGATGGAGAGAGAGAGGAAGGACGGGATGCTTATTTTAAAGGGAGAAAGAGAGAGATAGACAGAAAAAGACAACAAATGGAGCAACAATGAGGAAAGGACAGAGACAGAGAAAAAAAAGAGAGAAAGAGAGAGGGGCAAAATTAAGGAGATAGAAGCTGTTTAGAGGCACGCAGCGCCTTGTTTATGATGATGCTCACCCATTTTTTCTTCTCTATATGTACAGAATAGAAAGAAAAAAACTTGCAAGTGGATTTTTAAACACGAAAAAACATAACTTTTCCCTGTCTGTATGCATTTGTCTATATATGTATATATTTCTCTTGCTTTTAATCCCCTTCTTCAGCACGTCTTTAAACAGGTAGAAGAGTCTCATGGTACTCCCGTTTGGAGTAATTAAGGCCTTTTTTATGCACGTCTCCTGGCCCACAAGCGTAATTTACCTACGTGACTGAGTTGTAAAGTCACCCATGGAGTTGTAAAAAGAGAAATGTGTAAGAGTACGAAAGAGATTAGCACGGTTTTGGCGATAATCTTTATCCCTTTCCCTCTCTTTCCCTCTCCTGCTTTTATTTTTCTCTCACATTGCAGTTGTTTCTGTGCTATGTTTTTCTGTCTAATTTCCCTCTTTCGTCCTCCATCCGTCTCTATGACATGTATATACGCACCTCGAAAAAGGAAAGCAGAGAATCTCCTTCTCTCCCCTGAATTATCCGGTCATAAACGTCGTTGGTGGATGGCGGCTGTAATTGACTTGCAAAAATCCCTCTTGTATGTTCACATTCCACACATGTATTTAGAGACACAGAAAAAGGGAGATGGGACATAATTATAATTCTGAAGTTGAGAAAAAATCACAAAAGAAAGTTTTTTTCACTCTCGCTCTGTCTTTTCGTCTCTTCTTTCAATTTCAAATTGCTGACATCATCTTCATTACGGAGAAAAACGGGAGGAGGCCCTTTTTTCAATGATACAGTGGAGTCTCTCTATAACCAGTTTCTTTATAACAACATTTCTCTGTAACAACATTATTTTTCTAGCCCTTCATATATATAAGGTGCATATTTAATGTTCTATATAACGAGATTTCCCTGTAGCAATATTTTTCGCCCTTCCCTTCAGAGTTGTTATATAGAGACTCCACTGTATTCAGTACGAAGACCCATGAGAAAGAATGAATGGAGAAAAATGAAGGAAAGTGCGGAATTTCATAGGGAATTGGAGAGGAAATTACAAGTGGAAATCTCCGAAAACGCACCAACAATAAGAATGCAAAATAAAAGGATGTATCAAGAGGAAAAACATAGTACATAAACGAATGTACACAAACGAGGGAAAAAACGAAAAAATGTAAAGGAAAAATGGGGGAAATAGCAAAAAAGAATTCCGTTTCAAACGTCTTAATTATTCTTACGTGCAGAAATTTCTGGGAGTCGTCAAAATGTTTTTATGTGATTTTTGTTATTTTAATTGGCGTGTGTATTGGATCAGTAATAATTCTTTATTTTTTTGTTTTTCATATTTTAATTAATAGGTACGAGCAGAAGAGGACGGGGACTTATCCATGGTGGGAGCAACGGCATTTGCTGGTGGTCTGGCGGATGGCCTTCTTGCCATTCACTATCTTGGCATTCTTCTCACAGAAGTTCGACATATCTCACCGCAATTTCAGGTTAGTCTTTCTTCCAAAAAATATAATGAAAAAATAAATTAACAGGAAATTACTGTAACATATTAAGAGGATGAATTGCTTCTTCCCTTTTTTTTGCTTGGTCATAAGAAAAATGGGTATAAGAATGGTATTTAAAGGAAGAAAAGATCCCTAGAAATTTCCTTTGGTTATGGATCATTACAAATTTTCTTGGGTTGCTACTGCACTTGCCACCATTATGTGCCACCGCCCTCCCTTTTGACCGTTTCACCCCTTACAAGAATTTTTCGCAGGGAAGAATAGTATATAAAATGCATGGAAAAATTTCTTATACGGATAGACATAATAGGAAATTTTTCAATTTCACCTTCAACATTCTATATACCCATTGATTTCCATTGTTGTGACCATCCACAAGCTCCTTTGGTGGTTCACTTGGTATTAATTCAATTAATGGACCCCAGCTGGGTCTCCATTTACACACCAAAAAAGCTGGTTTCTTTATGTACTGAAAAACAGCCACCTTTTTCTCAGGGAATTTCAAAGAGAAAAAAAGTTGTTGAGAAAAAATGTATCTTGGTACAAAAAATTTGAGTGACTTTTCCTCTGTTAGAGCATTGATTGGCACGATGGGAAAGTGGAAGTTCAGATTAAAGGAGGATGATCAGTACCCGTCATTATCTTTTCTTCGTCTACCTCCTGGTCGGTAGGCTTTGTGAGATTGTATTATATTAATGTATGAATTATATTAGCGTGGATATATACCTTGACTATTATAGGACGGCATCAGGCCCTGAGTGTGCGATGAACGAATGATTAGTGGGAATTATTTATTGCACACCTTCACTCGCAGATTCCCGGATGGACATGATGAAGGCTCTCATGATTTTTTTTTGCTGTATTTATGTATAGAACACATGTAGAGCCAACAAATGAAGGTATTTATTGGAGGAAATTTTTTATAGAATATTATACATGTTCATACCGTCCGAAAATTTCTTGTCTTTAACCAGATGAAAAAACTGCTTTCGGTGAATGAATGAGCTGCACGCAAAAATGAAAGAACAAAAAAAGTTAGGGAGATGCTTTTTTTGAAGACGCGCTAGTTTTTTCTAATAGTGAAGACAGCATTAAATGGGAAAAGACATTGTTTAAGGGGGAAAAAAATGTGTCATTTTTTGTGAAGGCAAGATATGATTTATAGTGACGGGGGGAGATGAATAGCCTGTCAATAATTTAACGTTAATCAGAATGAGGATATAAATTGATGATAACATATTGCGAGGTTCTATGGCTATGAACAAATTTCCTTCCTTACGGTTCCCTTTTTATGTCTTTTCCTTTCCGGCACTCTATTATTCTTTATCATTCACGTGGACTCGGAATGGCCTGGAGGAGTGCTTCGTTATTGCAGCCTCTTGCTCTTCTGACGTGCTTGCGTGATAGAGCAACGTTTTTATTTGAAATTTTGAATCTACAAAAATTGGCGCCGTATTGTGATGGGCTGATTACAAACTCTTTTAATTCTGCTTATTGTCCGCCGAATTTAGTGACAATAGTGAGCTTTGTTGGCGAAACACAAAGGGCTACCAAGTAGCTAGTAGCAAATTTGCATACACGTGATTATAGTTACAATTACACAATGAGCACAAATATTGTTTTTGCGTAGGAACTAAAATTTTTACTTTAAGTATGTTACAATATAGCCAATCGAGTACTAGACAAGTTTAAATTAACAAATTTGTACGCTCAACACTTTGATGCAAATATCACATTATATTTTGTTTTACTTTTGTATGTAATATATAAATAATTGAATTTTGTTTAAATTTTTGTGATGAAACCTATGACCAAAATAGCACGCTATTATGTATATCTAATTGATTTTTTTTTAATTTGTATGATATACACACTATGGCTAAAACAAAACGCTATACTTAACAAACACAAATTTATACGCCATGCAAAAAAAGTCTATGCAAATATTTGATATGTGCCAATATTCACGTTATATGCTAAAACAGACGGCATATGTTCCAATATAAACGCTATCTGCCAATATATACTATATATGCCAATTTATACGCTACGTGGCAGCGCATACAAATTTCCCGTTTAAAATGACCACAAACTAAGCTATCCAGATTTTTAGAATGCTCATATGTACTTGCATTGTATGCTATCGCTCAAGGAGCGCAAAAAAATGCAAGTTTAAAATTTACAAATTTTACATTTAACTCCATGAAAAATGAAAACAATTTATACTATGCGGACACAATGTGGTTTAAATTGATTTTGAAGCATTATCCGTGCTTGGTCAAAAACTGATTGACACTGCACATGGTACGTTATACGGAAGAAACCCTTGAGACCACTATATGGGGACTCCCCTTTTAATTTATCCCCGTTCGTGTTGTCCTTTTTTGCGAGGGGAAATAAAAAAAAATCAAAATAAAATAAATTTGTGTATTGCTAGTGGTGAAAAAGTGCTTGTAGCATCCAAGAATATGATGGTTTATGTGTTTGGTGTCTAACGTATATTATCTTCCTTTTTTATTCTCTCCATATCTTTTTTTCTCCTCTTTTTTTTGTGCCTGTCTTAACTGTGACCAAAGTCTCTCTATCTCCTTGTACAGATCACGGTGGTGCGATCCCCTGACGGCGTGTCCAAGCAGTGGACGATGGGCAACTTGAGCATTCAAAGAGCGGCCGTGTGGGTTCTGCAGCATTACTACGCGGAATTCCCAGCCTACAATCCACATCTTGACCGGCTTCCACCCTTGAGGAAGCGACATGCCTCCATTAATAATTCAAATGCTCCTTCTTTCAAGTTTTACGATTTCGAAGGGATTCCTTCCTCCTTCACATCGGTAAGACATTTTCTTTTTCAGCTTTTGGCTATTATTCCCTATTATTCCATCATCATCATCATGGAACAAACCGGCATCATATGAACAAGATCAAACTCATACGGTTACTATATGGGAAGGAAGAGGGAAGGAGGGGGAAATTTATCAAATTGAGGTTTATTTGCGCCTTCTGGAAATTATTATCCACCTCTGCCTTGTTACAATCCTTTTTTTTTCTCTCTTGGATCCTATCTCAAATGGCATGTGTGCAACATTTCCCAACAAAGTCTGGTTTTCCTATAGCGTAATAAGCTCCATCCCAATGTGGTCCATGCAGAATCTTAAAAAGAACTTGTTATTATATGGGAATCAGAAAGGAGGGAGTGGGTCTTATTTGCAGGGGGAAATGTAGTGAGTAATAAGCGGTAAAAGAGGGGCAATATTCGACGTGTAGGTAGGCTTTCAGATTCTTGTAATGATGTGTAAAAAGTGTACCATTACTTCTGGGGATTTGAGAGAGAGAGAGAGAGCGACAGAGAACGAGGGAGAGAGAACTTTTCTGAGTCACTACGAACAAGCCCACAAGTCATTATTATACATTGCGAGTATATACTTGTATATCTGAAATGCTTTGGAGGAGGTAAACTATTTGGTATTCTGGATGGATATCACTCCCTGAATACTTTTTTTGGGGGGAGCCAATAGGCATATAACAGAGAAGGGAGAGAGAAAAAGCGAGAGAGACAGAAGGAGAAAGAAAAAGGAGACACGAGAAGGGAGAAGGATGAGGACAGGGAAATATGGAGACACCGAGAGCGAAGATGAAGAGCAATTAGCTAAACGGGAGGTGGAGGGGAAGGGGATGAGTCAGAGAAAAAAAAAGAGACGAGACCCAAAAACTGGGTAGAAGCAGGGAAGCCGCGATGAATTGAGAAATTGGGGAAGAGGGACAAAGAGCAGGAAGAGAGAGGGAGACAAGACAGTGAATTATCATGGGACGAAATAAAAAAAAAAGAGGCGCACTAATGGGAGAAGAGGGTGACATATTAGTTCCAAACGGGGCATGCAGAAAGGGAAGAACAAGAGAAAGAGAGATGAGGTGGAAGAACTGGAGAAAAAATATATAAAAGAGGGAGAGTATTAGAAAAAAAATTGGAACGAGGTCGGAAGTAAAATAGGGGGAAAGGGAATCTAGAGAAAAATAGGAAAGAAGAAGAGGAAAGTGGAGAGGAAGAGGAAAGAGAAAAATGGAAATACGACAGAGAAAAATGGAGAGAAAAAGGGACAAGACAAACAGAAATACTAAAGAGGAAAACGGACAGGAAAATGTCAGAAAAAGAAGAATACAGAATGAGAAAAATAGAAATACGAGGGAGGAAGATGAATAGGAAAATTTTAGGAAAACAGAGAATAAAGAAAGAGAAAAAGAGAAATACGAGAGTAGAAAGTGGAGAGGAAAATGACAGAAAAAGAGAATAAAGAAAGAGAAAAAGAGAAATACGAGGGTAGAAAGTGGAGAGGAAAATGACAGAAAAATAGAAAAACGGAGGAGGAAAATGGACATGAGAATGACAGAGAAAAAAAGAAATACGAAAGGGTGGAATGGAGAGAAAAATGGAAATGAAAAACGGAAATGCAAAAGAGGGAAATGGAGAGGAAAATTGAAAGGAAAAATAGAAATGCAAGACGGAAATGGAGAGGAAATGGGAAGATAAAAATATAAATACAGGGGAAATGTAGAGGACAATGACAGAGAAAAATATAAATATGAAAGAGGAAAAGAAAAGAGAAAAATATAAATATGAAAGAGGAAAAGAAAGGAGAAAAATATAAATATGAAAGAGGAAAAGAAAAGAGAAAAATATAAATATGAAAGAGGAAAAGAAAAGAGAAAAATATAAATACAAAAGAGAGAAGTGAAGAGGAAAAGAACAGAGAAAAATATAAATACAAAAGAAAGAAATAAAGAGGAAAAGAACAGAGAAAAATATACATACAAAAGAGAGGAATAAAGAGGAAAAAACAGAAAAATTGTGAAAAGAAATGAGAAAAATATAGAAAAGAATGAAAGGGAAAATTGAAACCATAAAAGAGAAAACAAGAGAATAGAAGATAGAAGCAAGAAAATAGAGAGAATGATAGAAGGAACTGAAGAGAAGAAGAAGAAAATAGAGAGGAGAAGAGGAATATAGTGACAAGAAAAAAGGGAAGTAAAGAGGACAAGAAAATATAAATAAGTATAAAGAGAGGAGGAAATGGAGTGAGGAAAAGAGACAAACACAGAGAAAATGAGAGAAACAAAGATAGAGAAAAGCGAGACAGAGCGATCAGACGGGTGAGAGAGCGATAAAAGGCTCCGGCAAAGTTCGAAAGAGATAGAGCGAGAGAGCAAAAGAGAGATAGAGAGACAGAGAGCAAAAGAGAGAGAGAGAGCAAGAGAGAGAGAGAGAGAGAGAGAGAGCAAAAGAGAGAGAGAGAGAGAGAGAGCAAAAGAGAGAGAGAGAGAGAGAGAGAGAGAGAGTGAGAGAGAGACAGAGGCGAGAGCAAGATTATAAATCAACATTACACTTTTGTACCAAATTTTTGTCCCCTTTTAACTTCCCCACTCCTGCATCTCCCTTCCAGTTGTTGTGTAATGATTCTCTTAGTGCACACATCCCTCTCCGTGCTGACCGAAAGCCATTTCAAACTTTGCCCCCAAATGATTTATTATTCTCAAAGGTGTCATGCCTTCCCTTCTCTCTCCATGCTCTGCCTACAAAGATTCCTCTCCTCTCTCTTCCCTCTCATCTCTCTATTGACTCCTGGGTCCTCCTGCAATTAGATGGCTTATATAAAACCCCGTAACAAAATAATTCTCCTTCCTCTCCCCACAGACCCAAGGAAAGCATTTATTCCCAATTATCCAAACGTGGTGGAAGTTCCCCTTTCCGGCAAAAATCCCACTAAAATCCACACTTTATAGGTTCGTTCCCATTTTTTCATATCCTCACCACTCGCCGGGGGCTGTGACCCCCAAAATTTGTGCCACCGCCATCCACCGGACATATTTATGGGAATGTGCATCAAAAATGAAAAGGCTCCGGATTTGGAAAAATGCGAGCACATAAAAAACAAATTTTTTTTTTAATCCAAACCAATACATAAATTTCTTTTCATTAAAAATGATTGTCCCCCCACATTTTTTTAGGCATAACTGGTCCTACCACCGTCGTCATCCTTCTTCTCTTAAATGCTTGACATTTTTATGGGAAGAGAAATTTTTCTTCACTTCCAACTCTTGATAATATGTATGATGTGGGGAATAAATGAAGAAGAAAAAGGTTTTGTGTGGGTAGAAAAATCCCTTTGGAATGTTGTGAGGAGTGTTAAATGGATGATTGGAGGGAAAGGAGAGGAAATTATAGGATTGGGAATTAATACACTACAACGTGTTCCACGCTCACGGGAGACGTGCATATTTTGCATCTTGCACATGGGGAATTATGTCTCTCTATGTCTCTCTCTCCGTCTCTCCCTTTATGTCTCTCTCTCTCTCTCTTTACAAGTACCTTGTTTATATTTGTAGGCGTCAGAGCAATCAGCAGCACATACGTTGTAATAGTAGTCAGAAAACAGAAGTTTTACTCAGCCCGTCTTCAAAGACTCCCAAGACACTGACTCTCTCCCTGATCGTGATCTTAAACTTCAATTTTTGTTATTCTCTATTGCCGTTCTTCTTGATGGTGTTGTCTTCTTTTTTTTTTATTCCTTTTATCCTCTGTTTTTTTTTGTGCTCCGTTCATCCTCTTCCCCTCTCTGCTCTTCTGCCATGAGAGAGAAATGTGTATTACATGTATAAAAACGTCATGCATCACTTTTTTATGGTGGAAAGGAGTTTTTGGAACTAAATAATGTTCCTATTTGGTGGTTTTTTTTATTTGTGGGAGATTTTGAGGAGATTTAGTTTTTAGTGTTCGCGCAGTTTCTCAATACAGAGAGAAAATAAACGAAGAGGGAGAATGTCAGGGGAAGATATTGGTTCGATTGCGGGATGGATACAGACGTTTTAGAGTCTGGATTTCCTGATGAAGATGAAGGAGAAATATATATTAATTTCTGCTTGAAACAGAGGGAACCTTGGTAGACAGACAGAGATACAGACAGAAGAAGAGAGAGAAATACAGTCAAGAAAAAAAGAGAGAGACCGAAATAGAGAGGAAGAGAGACAAGAGTAAGGAAGAGAGACAAGAGTAAGAAAGATAGACAAGAGTAAGAAAGAGAGACAAGAGTAAGAACGAGAGACAAAGATGTATGTATAGAGGAAGAGAAAAAAGGGAGATTGAGAGAGACAAACCGAGAGAATGAAAGAGACAAAAAGGGAGAATGAGAGAGACAAAAAGTGAGAAAGACAAAGGGAGTGAGAGGAAGAGAAAACAGAGAGATTGAGAACCCAAGATAAAAAAAGAGAGTAAGAGAGGGTGGGGGAAAAAAGAGTAAAAGAGAGCAAGAGGGAGACAGGAAGAAAAAGGAAAGGAAAGAAAAATAGAGAAATACAAGTAGTAATAACGGGAGGAAGAGAACATAAAGAGAGACAGAAAGAGAGATAGAGAACCTAAAGAGAGAGAAAGAGAGAAAGAAAACATAAAGAGAAAAGAAAGAGAGAAAGAAAGGGAGAAAGAGAACCTAAAGAGAGAAAGAAAGTGAGAAAGAAAACATAAAGAGAGAAAGAAAGAAAGAAAGAAAGAAAGGGAAAAAGAGAACACAAAGAGAGAAAGAAAGAAAGAAAGAAAG
>JAQGBT010001607.1:0-30319 GCA_034698585.1 Disparrhopalites patrizii | reverse complement strand
GAGAAAGGAAATGATAAAATTCTAGAAAGAGAAAGCAGAGGAGAAAATTTTAGAAAGAGAAAGGAAATGATAAAATTCTAGAAAGAGAAAGCAGAGGAGAAAATTCTGGAAAGAGATAAAAAAAATCTAGAAAGAGAAAGAAAAAAAATTAGAAAGAGAAAGAAAAAACGAGAAGAGGAGAAATGTAAACCGAGAAAAGGAAAAAGAGCAAAAGGCGAAAGTTCAACGAAAAGAAAGAAAAACGGAGCAAGTCCAAGGTTGCAAAACAAAAAGGTAGAAAGTCTGCGTGGGAGAAAAAAGGGAGAAAGTCCAACTGAGAGAACGAAAAAGTGAGGCGATCCAAGTGAGAGAAAAAAGGAGAAAGTGAGAAAGACCAATAGATCAAAACCGATGGAAAGTCGTAGAAACCGGAAGAGAAAGAAAAATTCGTAGAAACTGGAAGAGAAAGAAAAAGTCGTAGAAACTTGAAGAGAAAGAAAAAGCCGTAGAAAGAGAAGTCGTAGAAAGTCGTGGAAAGAGAAACAGGACATGAAGTGTCATGATAGACAAAAGAGACGATATCAGACAAAAGGACTGAGAGAGAAAAAGACCCAAGTCCAGTCTGGAAAATAAAAATTGAAAGAGAGAACGAGAGGAAGACAGTAAAAAAAAACTCAGAGAAAAGACGAAAATAAAAATAAAGAAAGCTCGGAGAAAAGGAGAAAATAAAAAAGAGAAAGCTCGGAGAAAAGGAGAAAATAAAAAAGAGAAAACTCGGAGAAAAATAGAAATTAAAAATAAAGAAAGCTCGGAGAAAAGGAGAAAAGAAAAAAGAAAATTCAGCGAAAGTGAGAGAAAATTCAGAGAAAGTGAGAGAAAATTAGAAAGTAAAAAAGAGAAAATTCAGAGAGAGAGAGAGAGAGAGAGAAAACGAGAAAGTAAAAAAGAGTTGGTGAACGTCAAAGAGTGAGAGAGAGAGAAATAACAGGAAACAAAATTTTACTTGGGGTCCATCCCCAGAAGAACTTCATTGACTACGGGGAAATGAAGAGAGAGAGAGAGACGTGTCAATTGCATTCTCTGATGGAAACTACATAAATTGAAAGGCTTATGCTTTTACACGACTCTCCATACGCCTTTCATCCGATAGGGCCGTTTTTGCTTCCGACATCAAAGCAAAAGTCTCTCTGTCTCTCTCTCTCTCTCCTCCCTCTTTCACTCTCACGTTCAAGTCACCCCTTTTATTCCCTCTCTCCAGGCTCTCCCTTCTTCTCCACGCTATGGGAAGCACAAGTGTAAATGTGGGCCATTGTACCAGACTTTCTCCAGAGAGAAAAAAGCTTTTCTTTTTTATAATAATAATAATCCCTTCGCACGCACTTCCAAAAACTGAATCTGAAGTGAGGACAAATAAATACACTAGTTTTGTTCACACATTTTTTTAATACATATCGAGATACTAAATACAAAACAAAGTCTTTCCCAGAAAATGTCTTCTCCTTCCCCCCCAAAGGATAGAACAAGGGATGTTGTGGAGGATTTGAAACAAAACAAATCCACTGTTGCTCCCGGCTCTTGACGTCATCGCTTATCCCCCTCATTTTTTTTAATTCTTGATATAGTGGGATCTAAAAAGGCCGGGAGAAAGAATGGCCGAGCTCTCCGATGACATCTTAATGCGTTCATAAATTTGGGAGTTAAACTTTCTTTTCGAAGTGCTTTATATGGAGCGTTTTTTCAGCTATTTCAGACTAGATTCTAGTTCTGATTTACTTTAATTTTCAACGGATTTTTACGAAATGTGGTTTGTTGAATTTAATTATTTTAAATTGATACAATAGCGGAAAAGATGTAGCTTGCTGGAATTCTGCTGTGGATAAATTTAATGTTTCACTTACATTGAAATATAAATACAACCCAGAAGTGACATTCGAGAAAATATGAATTAAAATTCCAATTAAAATACTTATTTTTCTAAATGATTTAATACAATTTAAATTTCGGATATCTAAAATATAAATTCTAATTCCAATACAATTTTATTCAAATATTCAGACATACATACACATGAATACGTATTCAAATACTTTTCGAATACTTTTAAAAATGTAATTTTAATGCAATCTGGGAATTTGCAGCTTAAAATAAACGTAAAATCAATACACAAAATTATAAATTAACTCCGCAACTTTAATTTTGCAAAAATCGATGCTTTTACGGAAAAAATAGTTATATTACTGCCAATTGAGAAAATCATCTTACAATGCCTTGATTTTGCGAAAAAAAACGTGCCCAAAGGGGGAATTAGCAATATAATGAACGAATTTTCGAATACCAATAAAGTATCGGAATCCAAATGTCAAGTTTTGAATACGAATTTGAATTTCGAATTTATAATTATAAATTCCAATAAAAATATTTTTCTGAGAAAAATATGGATACTTATTCCGATTAAAATGCTGAAAAATAGGAATATAATTCCGATTGGAATTATAATACCGATTCGATAATACCTTGATTACAATACAATTTACGGGAAATAATTTATAATAAATAATTTATGGGAAATTAGTTATAGTAAATACTTTATGGGAAATAAGTTATAGTAAATAATTGATGGAAAATAATTTATGGCAAATAATTTATGGTAAATAATCGATGAACAATAATTTATGGTAAATAATTGATGGAAAATAATTGAGATTGAATAATTGAAATTTTAATTAGCCTATAAGTTAACTAATGAAAGTGAAAAAATATTATTGAGGTGGACATGCTTTGAAATTTTATTTAGACTAAAAATGGATGGAAACTGAATTTATTGAAAATCTACGCTGAACGTGAAACTTGTGCGAAGCTATAGGTTTTGATTAAGTGCAAAGACGCCAAGAGAATGGCACTAGGAGAAACATCCCAATTATCGTTGTCCGCAAATGATTTGGGAAAAGAACTTACGAAAGACGAGAAAGGTATTTGTGAGTGATTCTCCGCCTCATTACTTCGCATTGTGAAGAATTGTGGTTGGGACTAGTCGTGTTGGATTTCTTCCCGGAATTTTTCTGTATCTATCTCCGTGTCTTGCCCCAAAGGAATTCTCCCCCCACAAGAACGGACGTGACCTCTCAGGAATGTCGTGTTAATTAAAAGTAAATTAAAAATCAACGTAATTGGAACACGAAGGAAAGCCGGAGAGGAGAAGGGAAAAAAATTGTGGAGAAACAAAGTTACTCATCCCTTGAATGTGCTTGTCATTTTGTGCCTTGTGGGGAAAGTAAAAGTTTTTCTTCTTTACAAGGAGAAAAAAAAAGGAATGGGAAATGGTGGTCGGCGTAGCTTTTTTTTGGTGTTTGCCAAGTGTGTGGGAAGGAGTTGGAGAGAAAATGAGGAAAAGCACACGGCTTTATCTCTGACGTAAAGTTTTTTTTAGGCTCTCTATCTTTTATTTTCGTATAAAAAACGTGTTAAGGAAACGGGATCGGACTCATTCTCTTCTCGTATTTTTCTTCTTCAAATTCCTCTTCAAAAATGTTGATCTTCATTTCCTCCCTTCCTCCTTTTTATATCTGTGTGTTAGACTCAATTGAAAATTTTATTTCCTCATATAAAGAGTTTCTTTGAGATTCCCATTTTTTCCACTTATCCATCACTTTCCCTTAACTTTTCCTTGGTTTTCTTTCTTGGAAGTTTTCTTTTTCAATTTCTGCTTGAATATTTTCCCTTTGCTTTTCTCTTACTTTCCTTTTTTCGCTTCTTATTCGTGACTTTATTTGTTGTTGCAGTTTGTTTCAAAATTTATATTTCAGCGTTTCAACCATTTTCTTCCCCCGTGATATTTCAATCATTCATTTGTACTTGTCCTATCATTATTTTTTGTCTCTTAGCCTCTGTCTAATCTTGGGTTTCACTTTCTCTCGCTTTCACTCTTACAATTTTTCGTGGGCCTTTGCTAATTTTGCTTACTCCTTCTCCTTTTTTGTGCTACTTTTTCTCTTCATATTTCTCTGATCTTCTTGGTCACGTTTTTACTCTTTCCTTGACTTTCTCTGATACTGTCCCCGCTTTTCTTTCTTGCTTTGCAGGTCATTTTAGCGGCTATTTTTCTGATAATTTTCCTCTTACCTTTGTACTGCTTTCTCTGAAATTCTCAATTGCTTTTTCCTTTAATGTCTCCAAAACTTTCTTAATTGCTGTCTCTTTCTTTCTTAGTTGCTTTCACTTTTAATTTTTTATAACTTTCTCTACAGCTGTCTCTTTTAATTTTTTATTAATTTTTCGATTGCTTTCTCTTTTAGTTTTTAATTACTTTCTCCATTGCTTTCTCTTTTAATGTTTCATTAATTTCTTTATTGCTTTCTCTTTTAATGTTTCATTAATTTCTTTATTGCTTTCTCTTTTAATTTTGTTTTACTTTTCTATTAATTTTGTATTACTTTCTCTATTAATTTAGCATTACTTTCTTCACTAATTTTGTATTAATTTTGCTATTGCTTTCTTTTTAAATTTAGTATTACTTTCTTTACTGATTTTGTATTAATTTTGCTATTGCTTTCTTTACTGATTTTGAATTAATTTCGCTATTGCTTTCTTTACTGATTTTGTATTAATTTCGCTATTGCTTTCTTTACTGATTTTGTATTAATTTCGCTATTGCTTTCTTTACTGATTTTGTATTAATTTCGCTATTGCTTTCACTTTCAATTTTTTATTACTTTCTCTACAGCTGTCTCTTTTAATTTTTTATTAATTTCTCGATTGCTCTCTCTTTTAGTTTTTAATTACTTTCTCCGTTGCTTTCTTTTTTAATTTTTTATTACTTTCTCTATGGCTTTATCTTTTAATTGTTTAATACTTTCTCTATTGCATTTTCTTTTACTTTTTTATTACTTTGATGGACAAGTTCTCAGCTCTATCTTACAGATGTGCTTAGATTCACACTTTTCTAGCTCAGTGATTTATAGCAAATAAACTTGTAAAATGCTGAGATATGGAGACAATAATAAGATATTGCCTGCACAGAGATTAATGAATGGGTATCTGGAAGAATGTTACCCCAAAAATCTTCCACCCCTTCAAAAAAACTATAAATTCGAAAGAGTTTAAATTGAATTCTGATTTAGAGATATGTACAGTATAAGAGTATAGGACAAGAAGTCTATAAAGACGCGGATAAGCCCTCTCTCTGAAATCTCATATATTATCTTCATTGCTTTGTCTGTAATTTGCATTCATTCTCTTTGCAAATTTTCTATTTTATTTTTGCTGCAAATTTTCTATTTTATTTTCGCTGCAAATTTTCTCTTTTATTTTCCCTGCAAATTTTCTCTTTTATTTTCCCTGCAAATTT
Organism: Disparrhopalites patrizii; assembly: GCA_034698585.1. Lineage (NCBI taxonomy): Eukaryota > Metazoa > Arthropoda > Collembola > Symphypleona > Sminthuridae > Disparrhopalites > Disparrhopalites patrizii. The sequence continues at coordinate 24,996 of JAQGBT010001607.1, read as the reverse complement.
TCTCTTTTATTTTCCCTACAAATTGTCTCTCTTATTTTCCCTGCTCTCTCTTTTCGTGCTTACTCTATTTTTATTTCTCTACCTTGCTTTTTCTCTAAAACGTTTCCTTATACGCTCCTTTTATGTTTTCCCTCACGCTCCCGCTAAATCTCACCCTCAATATCTTCGTGCTTGTTCTTGGTTTTGCTGTCTACTTTCCCCCTTAAATTATCTCTTCTTTCCCTTCATTTTCTCCCTAATTTTCTCGTCCATTGTCTTTTATTTATTTCCCCCTTCATCTGTTTTTCACGCTCTAATTTTTCCCCTGATTGGTGGCTCTCCATCTATGTGTATACGCTATACCTACATATAACTTGGGTTTTCCCTTTTAGCTCCTTGCACTAGATACTAACTATTTCCATTTATTCTCAGTTACAAAAACTCTGCTTTCTCCTATCATCTTCTTGCTCCACCCATCATCCTCCTTATCATGAGCAGGCCCTCAGCCAACATGAAGAATCTAATCAGTTGCCATTTTCTTATGTCTCAAGTCTAAAAAAAAAGTTGTCGCAATCAATTCCACTTCCCCCCATCAGCCCTTTTTTGAAAGAGGGGGAAAAAAACATTTCCTCACTTGAATATTTCAACAAGACTATAGAATGTAAAGACAGACGAAAAAAAGGAGGAGAGGAAGACCTATGACGGAAAAGGGCGGAGGAGGGGAAATTGAAAGAGAGAAAGGACGACTTCGACCTTCAATGAGTGGATTGTGGGAGGGTATAGATATAAGGCTAAAGAAAATATTGATGGGGCAATGTGTGGGATTATATGAAGAATTTATTCCGAGTTTTCCTTTCCCCCCCATTTTACTTCTTCTCTGTTGGTGGGGTTACAAACAAGGAAAAGCCGCTTAAGGAATTCCTCCTCTTTCCTCCTCCTCCACGGATATTCATTTGAGGTTGTTATGGAACTTAATGGATAAACCCATTTCTTACTTGTCCCAAAGTAAAACGGGAGCTTTACATCATTTTCCTGTACAAATACATTTTATATAGGATAAGAAATACTTTTTCCTTCCTCTCTTTTTTCCCCCCTTTTTTTCCTCTCTCTTACTTTCTCTGTAAAGAGCACCACTTACTCTTTTTTCGCGTGGTTCACTTTCCCCTATAAAATGATGTAGCTGTAATTACACGTACATAATGCAGCTTATGGGAAGGAGCAATCTTTTTTTTTCTGAGGAGATGAAAGAAGTCTCTCTCTCTTTCTCTCTCTTTTGGCTCCTCTCTCTCTCTGTCTCTCTCTCCCTCTCTTCCAGCTTTTTCCCGTGTGTTTATTCTCGTGAAACATCAAAGACTGAACGGAGGAAAAATTACAATTTTAGCAATCCCAAAATGTGATCAATATAGTTCTTCCTCTTCCTCTTAGTCTCTCTCTCTCTCTTCTACTTATGTCTGCCGTTCTAGAGTTCCTTACTGAGTGCTTTATTTTCAGTTCGCAATCGTACGTGAAATTGATTTTTCATGTCGGTATTTGGACGGAACTCGAACTCGATTAAAAAACCATGTAGAAATAAGTATCAATTTCAAGTTTATCTAATCAAGTGCGAAACTGAGTACCCAAAATTGCACGATACTCCAGAAGTGAATACGAAATCCAACTCACAATTGGTACTCGCGATGTATAATTGCGATTTAAATTGCGACTAGTAATCAATTTTTTCTAGATAAAATGACGAGGGACATTGTTTCCTGGACAAAAACAGGAGCTTTATAGTTTAGAACACAACTAAAACGGAAAACGGGATCCAAAAGTTAAAAATGCGTTAACTTAATTTTATTGAAGGTTCCTGTTTCAGCATGAAAAATACTCGTAATTGAAATCGATTTTGGACAGAGTTAGCAATCAGAAATCCGAACTGGACAATTTAAATAAAGGAGTACTTAATCAATTTTGAAAACCTTTCAAAATCCCGACTTATCAAGTATGAGTGTCTGAGCAAAATTTTCCGAAGTTGAAATTGAACTTGGTAGGGAAATTGATGCTCGAAAATTGAGCTGGAATCGATAAGGAACTCTACGTGCCGTACTTCACTCGTCCCTCTAAAATATGTACATACATATGTTTCCTTGAGGAACGGCAGGGAAAGGAGGACGTCGTCCCTGCATAAAATAGTACAGTAGCAGTAGTATTTGGGCCCAAACAAGACGATTCCACATTCATTGAGCGGGTTTCGGCCCATAGAATTCCTCTCCTTCGCCTCATTTTTAATCAGAGAAACAGGAGAGACAGACAGAGACAGAAACAGAACTTGCTCTTCATGTTCCACATCATTTTTTTCCTTCCATCTAATTTCCCCAACCATTGCAACTTTTTCCGCAAGGCTTTTCCCCAGACTATGACTTTCTCTCCTTTTCTTCTCTTTCTTTCTCTCTCTCTTTCCTTCGATATATGTATCTACCTATTCATATGTCTCTGTTTCCCTGTAATTGATTTCACACTTGCCCAAGTTAAAAAGAAATTTTGTGTGGGGAAAGTGCTACTATACTATTATCATTCTCATCATCAGCATTATTAAAAGTGCTCTCCTTTCAATTTTTCCTCCCTCTCGGCAAACTCACACCTACCGTGCTTTAGGGGAGCAAAGAGGAGAGGGGGAGGAGGAGAGGGGCGAGACGGAGAAAAAAAAGTTTCCCTCACTCAGTCTTTAGTTTTTGTTTGTCGTTGTAAGCACCACCAACTTTTCCGGGCCTCTCTCCCTCCAATCCTATTATTCTCTACTGCCACTAAATACGTATGTTTCTTTCTGGGAAGTGAGGACAAAAAAAATTAGGGTGACAGAGAGCAAGTGAGAAAGCGTGAGAGAATGTATGAATGCAAGCCGGAATGACAGTGATGGAGGGCAAGGAAGGAACAATAAGAAAGGGAGTGGGAAAGAGAGGAAGAAACAAATCAGGGGAGAAAATGATTCGGAGAAAACGCAGGAGAGAAAGGAGGAACCGAGGAAGAGCAAAAGAAAGCATGGGTACGAGAGAGCCAGCGAACTGAGGCAGAGTGAAAGCAAAACAAATTACGAGCAATAGAAAAAGCAAGCGAAGGCAAGATTAAACAAGATAATAGGGAAAGAAAACGCGAGAATAAATAAAGCAAGAGAAATGGGAGGAATGAAATAACTAAGAGAAAAAGCGAGAAATCTGGAAAAACGAATAAAGTAACAAAACATGAAATGCAAATCAAGGAAAACGAATAAAGTAACAAAAAATAAGAGAAAAATCAAGGAAAACGAAAAAAGTAACAAAAAACAAAAAGAAAGAAAGAGAAAAACAATAACAAAGAGAAAGAGAGAAAGAAAGAGAAAAAACAATAACAAAGAGAAAGAAAGTGAGAAAGAAAAAACAATAACAAGGAGAAAAAGAGAAAGAAAAAGAAAAAACAATAACAAGGAGAAAAAGAGAAAGAAAAAACAATAACAAGGAGAAAAAGAGTGAGAAAGAAAAAACAATAACAAGGAGAAAAAGAGAAAGAAAAAACAATAACAAGGAGAAAAAGAGAAAGAAAAAACAATAACAAGGAGAAAAAGAAAAAGAAAAAGAAAAAACAATAACAAGGAAAAAAAGAGAAAGAAAAAACAATAACAAGGAGAAAAAGAGAAAGAAAAAGAAAAAGAATAAAGAGAGAGAGAGAAAGAAAGAAGAACAGGATAGCGAGACAAGACGAAAAAAGGATGGGAGAAACCATGAGGAACTAAACGATGGGAGAAAGCTGGAGGGAAAGCAAGAGAGAAAGTAAGCACGTAAATGAAAGAATAAAGTAACAGAAGAAATACAAGAGAGAAATTGTATGGTAAAGACGATAAATAGAAAGAAGGTAAAGAAGTTAAATATAAAGCCAGAAATAATATAGAATTACATAATAAATACGAGTGAAATTAGTCGAGAATAGCGTGAATAATGACAGTAAGAAGGATAGAAAAATCAAAAGGGAGATCAGGTAAAAAGTATGAATAGAGGCAAGCGGCAGGCAGATATTGAGGGCAAATGAGAGAAACCAAAACGAATGAAAGTCATAAATACACAGAAAGTCAGAGATGGCAAGAGAGGTGAGAAAGGAGGCTGGGATGGTATAGAGAAAGTATAAATATGAGTAAATATAAAGCAAGGGAGAGACAGAAGTTGTGTCATTTTCATCAATCAAATTTATGATGATCACAGGTTTCAGCACTCTTTCAATGCACTCTTTCCCTCGTTCCGCGCCCTCCTCCTCTCAAAACCACTACTCCCCTCTCTTTCTTCCGGGGAGAGTCTCTCCAAAAAAGAGGACGGAGGTGAAGATTAGCATTTAAGATTATGGAGTGCATCCATTTTTTTCCTCGCTAACCTATCTATTCCCCGTACATGACGTTGACGTAACCCTTTTACAAGGCAAATGCTTCCCTATTTCTTTTGAGGACTTCGCCCCAATTTTTATTCCAACGACAGGAAGTTCCCCTAAAACCTTCCTCGGCTTATATCGTTTTTTTTTGGTGGCGTAAATAATAGCTACAATAGAAGCCTATAGAAGGCTGGGATATGCTGTTGAAAATTGTTTTTCGGTGTCCCAAAAAAAAGCATGTCCTTTTTATACTCAGATTCTTCCAGAAAAAGATGATAGCATGATGGATGTATATTGATGTCTTTCTGTAGGGGAGCCATTCCTGGAGACGAACGGAGACTGGAGAAAGTCCTACGAGTCAAAAAAAGCGTCGTGGAGAAGAACACAAATTCTCCGGAAGAAAACTTCAACGAACTTAAATTTCACAGGATAAAAACTAAAATTCTGCTGAAAAAGAAAATTACAATTCTCCAGAAAAAATTAAAAATTGCACAAAATAAAAACTAAAATTCTGCGGAAGAAAATTACATTTCTCCATGACAAAATTCTCCAGACAAAAACTATACATTTCACAGACTATAATAACTAACATTTTGCAGAAGAAGCAAATTACAACTCTCCACAAAAAAACTTCTTCAGAAAAAAAGCTAAAAATTTCACAGAATAAAAGCTAAACTTCTGAAGAAGAAACTGACATTGCTACATAAAAACGTGCTCCAAAATAAAACTAAGCATTTCACAGAATAAAAACTAAAATTCTGCAGAAGAAAGAGACTACAATTCTCCAGAAAAAAACTAAAAATTTCACATGATACAAACTAAAATTCTGCAGATGAAAGAAACTCAATTCTCCATAAACGAATTCTAAATAAAAAACTAAAAATGTCACAGAATAAAAGCTAAAATTCTCGAGAATAAAAAAGCTAGAAATTTCTCCAGAAACACGTCTCGACCAAGTGAAGAAGTGCATCTTCGGAGTCCGAAAAAAAGTGGAGGACGACATTTTCCGGGAGAAAAGTGGCCCCGTTGTGACTCTTAGAGGGGAAAAGAGGGAGAATGCAAGAGAGCGGAAATGGTGGCGGCCATCCTCTTATCGATAGTCTTTATAGCCTCAAGCCCTGTGATAATAGTGAGCAATCTCCTCATTGTTGCAACTTGGTTCCGTTTCAAACGCCTTCGGACGCCCTCCAATGCCTTTGTCGTCTCTTTGGCAGTGGCGGACCTCAGCTTCGGCATTTGCCTCCCCATGGCCGTCATCTACCAGCTCATGACGAATGGGGAGGATTCTGAATCCTCCTCCACCCCCTCATCCCCCTCACCAGACTATTCCTCCTCCCCCTCCTCCCTCTCCTCCCCCTCCTACTCCGCCTACTCCTCCTATTCCTCCTCCTCCATCTCCCCTCCCGGCTCCCTCATCATCCCCTTCAACATCCGGCCCTTCTCCATCCTCATCGTCTTCGCCGCCGCCTCCCTCCTCTCCATCGCCGCCATCGCCCTAGACCGCTTCACATCCGTGGCCCAACCACTTCGTTACAACCATTTTGTGACGACGTCCTATGTCCACAAATTCATTGGGGGGCTCTGGCTCTATGCCATCGTGATGGGGACCATCGGCTTCCTCTCCCACCCCGCCCCTCCCGCCCCTTGGGTCATCACCTGGCTCGCCCTCTTCGTCTACCTCCCCAGCGCCCTCTGCTGTGTCCTGAGCTACTGGTACATCTACATGGTGGCCCGGAGTCATGCCCGGGCCATCCATTCCGTGGAGGTGTCCCTGAGTCGAGGGGGAGGGGGGGTGTCCCTCCATTGTGGGAACAATGAGGATGAGTCCCCGCCGGGGAGCACCACAATCATCCATTCTGCAAGTAGTCATCATAGCTATGGATTGACCCTTGCCCTCATCTTGGGGATGTTATTCTTCTGCTGGGCTCCAATCCTTATTTCCGCCCTCCTGGACAACTTCATGGGCACGGATGTTCTGGGCAATCCGGGGGGAAGGGCGGGAGTGGCCGTGCCCATCATCTTCAATGCACTCCTTAATCCCTGGCTTTATGGATTCCGCTCTTCCGAGGTATGGACGGAGGATCGTAAAAAATTGTTGTTTTTCTAGATAGTTTTTTTTTTCGATGTTCAGTACATTTGCATTTCATGTTATTATCATTGGGAGAGTTCGCTCGGGTTGGAGGCGGAATGAGAGGTGAGAGAGAGAAAGAGAGAAGAGAGAAGAGAGAGAGAGAAGAGAGAGGAAAAGAGAGAGAGAGGAAAAGAGAGAGAGAGAGAAGAGAGAGGAAAAGAGAGAGAGAGAGGAAAAGAGAGACGCGATTCGAGCGTGTGTTTACCTACTACTTGCCTTGGTTTTAAATCTTGCACTAATCCCCGTCCGGAACCAACTGGCTCAGGCTATAGGCAAAGCACTCTCATATGCGGATGTGGTCCAGGCTTTCAGATTCTCCTTTGTTCCCCGTCAGGAGCAGGAGCCTCATCAAAGTTTTTCAAATGCCAATAATAAACATGTTTTATCCTCTCCTGTCCATTTACGTCATTCAGGCATCCCGCGCGGCGGCTCTTCGGTCTTTTGTCCCTCCTTCTGTTTTGGACTAACAGGATGGGCACCTTTATTTATTGCTCTTCACCTTAAGATCTACCTATGTATCCGGCAGTTCTCTCGCTTTCTCTTTGATTGTTCTTGCTTTCACTCTCAGTTTTCTTGCTTCCTCGTTCATTTTTGTCGCTTTCTCTTTCATTGTTCTTGCTTTCACATTTCAGTTTTCCTGCTTTCTCTTTCGTTTTTCTCGCTTTCTGTTTCATTTTTTTTAGCCTTTTCTTTCTTTGTTCTTGCCTTCACTCTCGCTTTTTTTGCTTTCTCTTTTATATTTCTGACTTTTCCTTTCATTGACCTTGCTTTCACTCTCAGTTTTTTACTTTTATTTTCTTTGCCTTGCTTTCTCTCTCGTTTCTTATGCTCTTGCCCTCAGTTTTCTTGCTGTCTCGCTTTTTCTCTCAAATCTCTCATTACTCTTGCTTTATTTCTCATTTCTCCTAATTTCGTTATTGTATTTCTTGCGTTCCCTCACAGTTATTTTGATTTCCCTATCGTTTTTCTGTGTTTCTCTTGCATTTCTCTCTAATTGTTATTACTTTTCCGCAACGTGTCCCATTCCTATCTTTTTACGTTCCATTTACGTATTTTCACTCGATTTCTCTCCTTTTCTCTGCATTACTCCTCAAGTTTTTACTTTCTGTCTTTCTCTTCCATTTTCGATTTTCTCTTGCTTTCTTCTCCGTTTAAGATTTTCTCTCGCTTTCTCTGCCATTTTCGATTTTCTCTCTAATTTTTGATTATCAGTCTCTCTTTCTCTTCCACTTTTGATTTGCTCTCTTTTTCGCTTGCAAGTCTGATTTTCTTATGCTTTCTCTTCCACTTGATTTTATCTCGCTTTCTCTGCCATGTTTGACTTTTTCTTGCTTGCTCTTCCATTTTTGATTTTCTCTAGCCTTCTTTCGCATTTTTGGTTTTGTTCTCGCATTCCCTGTTTTTCTTGTTTCCCTTTCTTTGTTCAAGTTGGTTTCTGTTTTCTCTCTTCTCTCTTATTTTTTCCCCTCCGTCGTTGTCCTCTGGGCTTCTACCTTACACGTTATTTCTCGCGTATATGTACATACTTATTGTTTTGCTCCTGCCTTTCACGTTTTTGATGTAGATTTCTAAATAATGTTTTCTCCCGTTGTTTATTTTTTCCCCTGTTGTTCCATTCGGGCTTTCTCGTTCCACGTCACCTCTTTTCGTCCTTTTCCCCCCACCTGTCTCTCGTCCCCGTCCATGAGTGTGCCTTGCAACTTTCACCGCCCAAGTTCTACAGTAGTCCAGACAAAAGAATTTTTTTTTATGAATCTCTGCAGAGAAATAGAGAGAGATAGATGGCCATTAAAATATTTTTACGAACCCATTTAATATATTTTTCTCTGTCTCTTCCCCGCGTCCCCTCAATGACATCCTCATTTATTCCCATCACAAGCCGTAGAAAGCGTCTGGGACGGAAAGGAAAGGGAGAAAGGGGAAAAAATACTGACCTTGTGCACTTTCTTTTTATAACCTCCCCAGTCGTCATAATAATTATTATCCCAAAGAAAGATCTCTCGTCTCTCGGCAGCCGAAACACTTTCTTGCATAATATCCCTTTCCCCCAGAAACTCTGCATTATTCACGGAGCGTTCTCCATTCGCCTTGCCCTTCCCTGGAGATTTCCCAGGTCGTCATGCATCCATGCATTTTTGCCCACTCTCCTTTTATTCCCCCTGGGAGTGGGTTGAGAGCAAAAAAAATCAATGTCAACCGTAACAAATGGCAAAAATAACTAGCGGGAGTAATAGAGTTCAACACTTCAATGTAGGAGAAACGTTTTGGGGTAATGTGCGAATTTCCCGGGAGAATTTCTGCAGCCAGACGGGAATTTTTTTTGGGAGATTTTACGACATTTTATTTTTTTGTGGTTTCCATTAGTTTCGCCTGGCCGTGAGTAAGATTTTGGACACGATGCTCACTCGGCTGACGGGTCGACCCCCGACGTTTGTGACCCTTCGGAGTAACAAGCAGGATGCGACGAGTTGTGCGAGCAACGTGAGGCTATTGGCTGTCTCCCCCACCGCCACCACCGTCCAGTGCTATGGCGACAGAAATCACCTCCAAATCCTCCTCTGTGATCAGACTCAGCTTTAAAAACACAAAATAGGAGCTCATTTTCAAAACTTTTCTAAACCACAATTTTTTTTCGTCTACATCAAATCACGATAAACCACCAGAAATAATCAAATTGTCCTTACAAAATGACCTCACCACCGTAAATACACCCACGCTCATATGGACACATGGATGTACAGGGTGACACATAGGATTATGCCTCACTTTGTAGCACCAGCCAGAATTAGGGGGAAAAGAGGTTCAAAGCTGGTTTTGAAACTACTTTTTTTTGCTGATCTAAGTTGGAAAACTTTTTTTAAATCTGGAACAAGATTTGGCCAGATAACGGGGTTTTTGCGCCATTTTTTAAAAATCAGAATTTGTCGCAAGACAACTTTTGCAGCAAAATTAAGACCAATACTTTTAAAAAAAATCAATTTATTTTCACAAAAAATAAGAGCAATTTCTTTTCAAAAAAAAAATAAAACCAATTTCTTTTACAAAATAAGAGCAACTTATTTTTAAAAAATAAGAGCATTTCCTTGAAACAATTAAGCGCAATTTCTTTTTCTTTTTTTTAAATAAGAGCATTTCCTTTCAAAAAAAGAAGCGTACTTTCGTTTAAAAACAATAAGAACAATTTGTTTTCAGAAAAATTGCACTTTAAAAAAATTGCATCTTCAAAAATAAGTGCAATTTCTTTCCAAAAACAAATAAGAGACATTGCTTTGAAAAACTACAGGAGTAATTTCGTTTCCGAAAAAATACATGCAATTTCTTTGCCAAAAAATAAATGCAATTTCTTCTCCAAAAATAAATAAATGCAATTTTTTTTCCAAAAAAAATAAATACAATTTCTTTGCAAAAACTGGAAGTGCAATTTCTGTCGAGAAAAAAGTATAAACACATTTTTTAAGTGAAACAACAATTTTATCATTAGAACCCAAATTTTTAGGCGCTCTTCAAGATTTGCTTAAAAAACTGATTTGAATGTTTTTTCTATTGAAAATAGAATTTTTTACCAACTTTTAAATTTGTTTCTTGGCGGGGAAAAATCATTATAACGTGCCCAATTCCTGTTGAATTACAACGGCGGTTTTTTCGCTAGGTCTGCGATAAAATTGTGTTTTGTAATGTATATCTTTTAACTAGCTGCGGAAGACTGAGGTAAAATCTGATGTAGCACCCTGTACACATGCACTAGCCACATAAAACCTGTCTGGAGAAAGCAAACAAATCCATATGACCCTCCATAAAAAAATCTAAAAAGTCTCTCATACACAATAGATTTCTAGGAAATACCACATAAAATTTTTGCGACCACCCGAAAAATAGCAATGACCGCCGTCATTAAAATGGAAGCTTGTTGGTGAAATAAAAATCCGTGCATTTTCCCTTAATGCGATTTCTCCCCCTTTTTTTTTAACCCTGTGCTTCCTCCGGAGAAATGGACCCCGGAAATGCAAGGAAACTATAAGGACAAATACAAGGTTATTTGAATACTCTAATCGGAGAATTGGATAAGAAAGCCATTAAATATTACAAGCAGTGAATGTCACCGTGGGACACAAGCAAAAGTGACAAAAAACCAGGAGATGAAAGAGTTGTGAAAGGATTGTGGTAAAAAAAAAAAGTTTCTTCAAAAAGGAAACCCCGGAAGTATTACATGAAAAGGACCCGAAAAGATGGCCAAAAGGCGGAAGTAGACAAGTGAAATTGCTTTTTCTCCCGAGTGCTACATTTGAGGAAACGAACGTACCTTTTTTCAAAGAGACAATCCTTGTGCGTGTGCTATTGTGTGCTGTGAATGTGAACCAAAGAAGACAAAAATATTACAAAATGTCAATTATTCCAGAAAACAGAGTTTAAAAAAGAAAGAAAAAATCCCGAATTGTTCTTTTGGTTGTGCCAAAAAAATATTTAAAAAAAAGAGTTGTTTCCATGTACATTCTCATTCACAAATATATACGTATATACATATGTACACATTTATCTCCTATATAATACAGTTAACAATGGAACAAATACGAGATGAATCTATAATACTAATAAAATTATAAATAATTGTACCACACATAAAACCCATTTTGCTTCTCGATCTCATCCCGCTCTGGTAATAGATTATTTCCACAAGTCTTGCCGCATCCAATTATAACCGTCCTGCCAAGCATCATCATGGCCGTTGACATTGTTTACGACATTTGAGGCACAAGAGCTCATTATCTTCCCTGCTCCCCTTTCCGAGTCCTTTCATTTGCATCAAAACATCCTATATGTATACCTATGTATAATGTATATATACATATATGTAATGTGTGAGAGCATCCCACTCTACGATGATGAGCCTGCAGGGCCTTGCTGTCTATTATGTAGTTATATTCGTATTATGTACATAGTTATATGGTGAAAATTAAAACCAATTTGGATTTCCGACCGCATCCCTCCAAATAAATGGAGGCGACTGAGAACGCATGTACAAATTGCGAGATTATTACGGTAGCAGGAGGAACCCGTCAGGGCAGAGATTGAGGTGAGGAAATGTACAAACGGATAAGGGCAAGGAGAATAAGGGTAAATTGAAGGCCGAAAATAATACCAAATAATGGAGAATGAGACGGTCGTAGCAGACTAGAATTGATTATATGCCTGAACACACTCAGGAGCAAAAGCAGGTACACAAAGCCCACAAAAGGACACAAAAGTACTCTAAAAATTAGAACGAGGTACATAGAAATGAAAAAGACGAGGGAAATTCTATCAAAATACAAATACGAGGAAGAAATCGCCAGAAAATGGGAACTTAATTCTAGTTAAAAAAAAGGAACACGAGTGCGAAGCGGAAAGGATCAAATAAGGGAGAGTGAGAGAAAATATCTAAGATTGCAGAGACGTTGTAGAGAAAATATTTAAAATTGCAGAGAAGTTGAGGACAAAATATTTAAAATTGCACAGAAATTGTAGAGAAAATAGTTAAAAGTGGCAGAGGAGTTGTAGAGAAAATGTTTAAAATTGCAGAAAAAATGTTTAAAATTGCAGAAAAATGTTTAAAATTGCAGAGAAATATCTAAAATGACAGAGAAGAGATCTAAAATTCTAGCGACGTTGTAGAGAAAATATTTAGAATCACAGAGCAGTGCAGAGAAAATATTTAATGGCAAAGAAGTTATGCAAAAAGTAGGTAAAAAAAACGGGAGATAATTAAGACAACCCAAGAAACTACCTTAATTTGCACGGGCATTCACAAAGGGAAGAAAATGCAAAGACATGAGGGATGCGGTGTGGAATGCAAAGATGCGGGATGAAAGATGGAAGATTCCACTGCAGGAACGCAACTGATGTGGGAAATACAAGTGCAACAAAGAGAAAATGACATGAAGATAAGGGAGAAAGCAAGGCTGGAAGAGATACACAAAAGGATCAAATGTGGGGGAAATAAAGCAAAAAATAGTCTGTGAGACCAGTCTGGGAGATGAAAGAGAAAGGGAGGTTAAGAGGAGCTGGAATGAATGATGGGAAGAGAAGGGCCGAGGAAGATAGAAAGCAAGTGGGCGGTCCCGCATGAGTTCATATTACAAGCACCAACTGACCCCTTCCCGTCCTCATCATCAAGCGTCCTTTTATCGGGCCGAGATGGAAAAGATTTCGTTAGAGGTAGACAACAACAAGGGAGAGAGAGACAGAGAGGGAAATATGTACATACACTCGACAAAGAGCGGAATTGCGGTGGTGAAAGGTATTGAAAGGCGGCAAAAGTTGGCAGAAATCAAATTAGTGAAAAATCCACATAGCCACCGAGAACGTGAAACGGAGGTGAAACAGAGAAAGGGAATAAAAAATGACACAGAAAAAAGAAAGGAGAGAGAGAGAAAGAGAGAAGGTAAAGGAAGTTCAGTCGCTCTCTACAACAGGCTTCCTTATAACGGTTTACTCTGTATAACATGACACAAAATACTCCCCTCAAAAATTTTCTCCAATTGTTAACACAGACATTTATATTCTCTACAATGGTTTTTCGCTATAATGGGGAAAGGTTGACCATTATACAGAGAGTCGACTGTAGTGGAAAGCACGGGAATGAAATAAAAAAGGAAAAATAAAAGTGAATAAAAAACGACAAGAAAAATGCCAGAAACAAATCCAAAGATGGAAAGGGAGAAAAACAAAAGGGGGAAAGTGAGAGAAAGCAAAGAGAAAGAAAGAACGCAAAACAGCCGAGAGAAAGCACAAGAGGGAAATAAACAATAAGAAAAGCGGGAAAAGCGAAAGGAGACAAGAGAATGAAAATACAGTAAAAACGAATGAGAGAGAAAGAGAGGAAGAAAACAAAGGAAAAACGAAGTAAACAATAACAAAAGAAACAAAGAAAAATAAAGACTTTACTGAAGAGAAAGTGGGAGCTTGCAGTAAACAAAGTAAAACCACAAATTACCGATAAGCAAAATACTTGCAGGAGAAATAAATCATAAGAAAATCGAGGGATATCTATTCTAGAAAAAGAAACAGAAAAGGCAAGAATAGAAAGAAAGCAACATAGAAATGCAGTGATAGAAGTACAACGGCGATATAGATATAAAAAGAGAGCTAAAAGAAGAAAGTGAAGCAAAAACACAAAAAAGAGAAGGCAACTAGAAAATAAATAAATAAATTCTAGTAAAAACAGAAGAGAAAGCAACTGGAAAGTAAATAAATAAATTCTAGTAAAAACAGAAGAGAAAGCAACTGGAAAATAAATAAATAAATTCGAGTAGAAAGAGAAGAGAAAGCAACTGGAAAATAAATAAATTCTAGTAAAAAGAGAAGAGAAAGCAACTGGAAAATAAATAAATTCTAGTAAAAAGAGAAGAGAAAGCAACTGGAAAATAAATAAATAAATTCGAGTAAAAAGAGAAGAGAAAGCAAATTGAAAATAAATAAATAAATTCGAATAAAAAGAGCGAGAAAAAGCAAAACATAGAGTTCAACAGCAGAAAAGGAATAGAGAAAGTGAAATAAAGTACGTAAAAAAACCTTGTCATCCTCACGTGCTTTCACTTTGTAACACCGGAGATGAGAGGGAGAGTGTGTGCCAAAGAGAAAGTAAGTGCTGATGATAGAGAGATGTTTTGAAAGGAAGATATGCAATGATCACCGGCAGAGTGAAAGTCCCTAAACTCCCCCTATTATTTCAAGTCACCGCCTGCCCCCTCCAAAAAGAGGGAAAAAAATAGAGTCTGTGGATAAAAGAAAACTCACGTCCACTTCTCCTAACACCTAACAATGTACATAGGACCATGTGCGTAGATAAGTGGAGGCTTCTCCTCCATACTTGAGGCGGAGATGACACGTGGAGGTCTCCGTGAAATACGAGGTGACATTCTTTAGTTACAAGTCAAGAATTCATTGACAACTTTCCCATTCCCTCCACGTCTGCCTAATTTTCCGAGAGAGAACAAGACGCGGCCATGCTATTTGTTGCGGGAGAAAATTGTACCGAGAGAGAGAGAGAGAAAATAGTCTTCACTTGAAATTGAAGAGGAGAAAGAGAGAGAAAGTCCTGCCAGGGAAAAATCAATACACAACATTTCCTTTTTGAGCGTGTGACCATTTCCCTATTAGGATTTTACGCCACAAGGACTCTTCCCCTTCCACACTTCTTCCTCCAACAGACTCCGACACATTTTCATCTTGTCCCTTATTTCCCCCTTTCATCATTATTACATATAATCAAACACGACTTTCTCCAATGGCCCTCTTTACTTCGGAGGAGGACAGGAGCAATTATTGTGATGCCACAACCCAAAAGCATGGGATTCTCCTTTCCCCGGCTTCCCCTCTCCCTCCATCTCATTTCCCTCCAATTAGTAATGGTAAAATACATGGCATATTTCTCCTTAAAGACACCCATAAATTATACTGCGTAATTTCCTCCCACCGGCTTCCCACGTACTACATCAATTCTATTTATAACGGACCCCTTTATAACGGCTGTCGCGTTATAACCGTGTTCACCAAACCCCCCGAGATTTTAAAAAGCAAAATCACCCTTTATAACGGTGTTCACCAAACCTCCGAGAGATTTTAAATAACATAGTCACTGTTTATAACGGTGTTTTTATAACGGTTTTTTTATATAACGGGAAACGTTTTGAATCCGCGGGGTTAATAATTTTTTGCCATAACGGTTTTAGGCCACTTCTTCAAATATTTTTCGCATTATAGTGGTTTTTACCAAATTTTGAAAACCAACGTGGTTTTTCATTTTCTCACTGTAACGGTTTTAGGCCAAGTGTTCAAATATTTTTCGCACTATAACGGTTTTTCTAAAGTTTTGAATCCCCCGTGGTTAATCATTTTTCACCATAACGGTTTTATCCAAATATTTCTTGCCTTATAGCTGATTTTACCGAATTTTGAAACCCAACTCGGTTTTTCATTTTCCACTATAACGGCTTTAGGCAACGTCTTCAAATATTTTTCGCACTATAACAGTTTTAGCCTACGTCTTCAAATATTTTTCGCTCTATAACGGTTTTTCCAAAGTTTTGAATCCCTGCGGTTTTTTTAGTTTTTTCTGTAACGGTTGTAGGCTATGGCTTCGCACAACTATAACGTTTGTTTCATGTTTTTACAGAGCCCACAAGCTTACGTTTTTCTTTATAACAGTTATTGCATTATTCCCAATAACAGTTACCCACATACATCTTGCTAAACTGCTATAGGGAGAATTGACTTTATTCCGCCCTTAATTTCTCCATCCAAATAGACATCCGGAAAATTCGGGCATTATTCGGGGCACTTGTTGACAAAATATTTGCTTCCCACATTTTCCAGCTAATGCCTCCCACCGCCTCTTCATCCATCCGTCTGGCATTCATCTAGTACTTTCTCCAAAATCCTGATTAACCCTCATTTTCATTCCACCTCTTCATTCCTCCCGAAGGATGACTCTTCAGTGTGGAGATCATCAAATATAAAAAGAAGGAAATGGAAAGATTTTCCCCCCCATTTAATTTTATAGGCGCCAAAAAGGCAGATGGCAGAGATTTGGGTAATGGAAAAGAATGGAGGGAAATGGAAAATTTGAGAAGAAAATCCCTCTTCAATAAATCAGTGATCACATTCCAAATCACGGAAACAAGATGTAAAAAGGGAAAGAGGAGAGCGAGAGAGAGAAAGAGATGAAGAAAGTAGAGATCGAAAGAGAGAGAGAGAGAGAGAGAGAGAGAGAGAGAGAAGGAAAAAGGGGATGAAGCGAGAATTCATTGAAATGCTTAAGAGATATAAGGGAAAGGCGAAAGGCGGAGGGTTGCTTCTTACAAGATGTAATCCTATTGACACATCTCAACCCCAATCTCCCAGCATAAAGATGGGGCATATATGTTCCACCTTGTCAAAGGATTACCCCCCAAAGAAATTCCAGGGAGTTGCTCCAAGACGAGAGGGAAGAACGAAGGAACGAACCTTATCAAATGCCGATCCAATTGTTAACCGCGTTACTGCGTCCCAAAGCTTTCTGCAGAAAAAATAAGTCGTCAAAGTGAAAGTGTAAGGGCATGAATTGGGATAGAAGGGGAAAGCTAGAGAGAGAGAGAGAGAGCATGCATAGGGAATTTCCCGAAGTAAAGGAGAGTGTATAGTGATTTAGGGAGTAAAAATAAGCTGACAGGATGGGAGAAGCGGAGAAAAAGCCAGAAATTGCAAGACGCAGATTTCGTCTGGAATTTTTGGCGTTTAGAATTTGGAGACAGTAAAGTGTAAAAGTGAAGAGAACGTAGGAGGAAATTCGAGGTTAAGGCATGCAAGAAAGTGGAGAAAGATGTGAGAACACACGGGAGAATTCAAGGCAAACCCGAAGGAACATTGTCGTAGGACAAGGAAGAGATGTAGCAGAAATATAACAAGAGTAAATTCCAAGACAGAAAGTAATATTGAAAACAGGAGAGATCTCAAAGAGAAAATAATGCAGAGAATATTGAGAAGACCGTAAAATATGCATAGCACAGAGAAAGTAAAAGAATGATAACGTAGAAAGTGAGATAAAATCGAACAAGAAAGTGCGAGACAGGAGAAAATGAGAGACACAACAAACATAAAGGAAGAGAGATAACAAAGAGAATGTAAGAGAGAAATTGCAAAGAGAAAGTAAGGGAGAAATTGCAAAGAGAAAGTAGGAGAGATAAGAAAGATAAAGAAAGAGAGAAATTGCAGAGAAAGTAAGAGAGATAAGAAACAGAAAGTAAGAAAGAAATTGCAAAGAAAAAGTAAGAGAAACTGCAAAGAGAAAGTGAGAAATAGATCTTAAAGAGAAAGCAAGAGAGAGGTCTTAGATGGAAAGCAAGACAGATATCTTAAAAAGAAGATAAGAGAGATCTTGAAGAGAAAGCGCAAAAGAGAGATCTTAAAGAGAAGCTAAGATAGATCCTAAAGAGAAGCTAAGAGAGATCTTAAACAGAAAGCAAGAGAGAGATCGTAGAGAGAAAGTAATGAGTCGATCATTGCAAACAGAAAGATAAAGCTCAGAGAAAAAGCAATAGAGACAATTCAAGGTACATAATAGAAATACAACAAAAAATGAAGCATGGGAACAAAATAAATTGCAGAACGTAAGAAAAAAACAAAAAAGCTTCTCAGAAAAATATAAAGGCTCTAAAGAAATTTCTAAAGGAAATGCAGACGTCAACGAAAAGATGTAAAATCAGAAAAGAAAGAAAGGAAATACAGAGAAAAATCAAAGGAAAAAATACAAGAAAGCGTGAGAAAAATACTCGTACACAAACTGTAAACAGCCAAGGAGAAAGCAAGTAAAAACAATTGATTCTTGGAACGAAAAAATGGGAAACCGAAGGAGCATTATAAAATAGAGAAACGGGGAAAGCGGAAGGCACCGAGGCGAATGTCGAAAAAACACATGAAGAAAAAAAATGAAAGCCCCATGAAGGAAGGGATAAAAGGGGGAAAGCGTCCCAGACAAAAAAAAAATGTGAAAATTCCCCGCAGTGAAAGTACATGAAAAAATACGCTTTTATTATCACGCATTTTTTGTAATCGACAGATTTCTCAGAAGCTGTGTGAACCTTCCCAGCCTCGTCCATGTGTTGCAGGCGGAGCGGTAAAGATTATTCCCGTGTCGTCAATAGGGATTTAATATTTTTTTATGGGAACCTCCACCAAAGGAAAATACAGCTGACACTAATGCAAGATGAAGGGACTTGAGCAATGACAGTAATTGCTGTCGGCATAACAAATAAAATCCCAGCAAACTCTTCCTTTTACATAATATATATTGCCAAAATCTGCGAAAGTTCCTGGGAGATAGCTAAACGTTTTATGTCCTGAGTGCCTCTTCCCACCTTTTGAAATTTTAGACCCAATGAATTTTGTTTTGGGGGAGAAAGGAGCTTTCCCCGTCTTTCCTTCGACAATTATTGGTCTTTTTTGGCCCTTTGTAGGCTTCAATTGTGGACGAGAATCACAATAAGGATTTGTCGCCTTGCTTATGTTACGCACACAAATAAAAAAACTGGCTTCTCGCCCGTCGTGCTTCCTTCCTTCCTTCGGTTACATCATTAAATTTTATTTTTAGAATCAAATCATCCCCTCTCCTTTGTTTTACAAAACACGTACGAGCAAGACAACACAGGAAGTCTTCGTGGCCAGGAGGGAGCCCGCAAAGACGGGAATATTCACGGAAAGAGAAGGCCTGGATAGGATGCGGGATGAAAGGTGCGGGAAACTCCAAAATAAGGATAAGAGACGCAAACTTCAAATGGCTTAGCATAAGAGGGAAACGCATGAAAACTGGTGAAAGAATTAAGACGACAAACTACTGGATACGTTGAAAGACACGGGTGAGAAAGAGGGTAAGCATTGGAGCAAAATATTGAAGACAATAATAAAGTGTATACAGACAGATAGAACAGAAAGATTTACCAAAAAGGGAGAAAGGCGAGAAAGAAAATAGCACAGAAACGAGATGAGCAAAAGTTGCTGAGATGTAAAGAGCAAGCTTCAGCGAAAGAAAGAGACAAATCTCAACCGAGTCAATTATTAAAAAAAATGGATGAGACAGAAAGAATTACAGAGAAATGGATGGGACAAAGAGAAAATTACGGAGAAATAAATAGGACAACGAGAAAATTACGCAGAAAGATGAGACATAGAGAAAACTGCAGAGCAAGGGAAGACAAAGAGGAAAAGCAATTTCATTGAGAAAGTCCGAGAGAAATGGAAGACAGACGGAAAGAAATTTCATAGAGAAAGTCCGAGAGAAGGAGAAAACAGGGAAAGAGAAAACTTTAGCGAAATATTAGGGGAAAGCCGCAAAAATAATGGATTAGAGAGACAGAAAGCTAGGCGGTGAAAATCGGAAGACGAGAGAAAGCAACAGAGGCATGAAAGCAAAAAAAATCTATCCAGACCATAAATCTATACAAACGCATACTATGTAGAGTTACGGAGAGAAACATAAACGTGAGAAAAATCTTAGTGAAAAAACGAAAGACAAATTCTGCAGAAAAAAGGAAAAAAAATGAAAGTTACAAAATGGACAAAGAGAAAGCGGCAAAGTGCGGAGGAGAGATAACCTAAAGGCAACCTTGTGAGAAAGGGAGACAAAAAATGGGGCGAGAACTACAGTGGAAAGGATGAAGAGCAGCCGAAATTGGCAAAAAAGGTGAAGGGTAGCCAAAGAGAAAGTATGGACAAAAGTGACAGGATCGAGAGAAAATGAAGGAGATAATGGGAAATGAAGAATTGCTAAGGCATTAGAGAGAAAGCGCAAGTGACAGAGAAAGGCGAGAATAATGGAGAAAGAAAAACATGAGCCAAAGAGAGCAAAAGAGAGAGAGAGAAAGCCAAAGTAATAGCAGGATTGTGCAAGAGACAAAATGGAAGATCATCGTCAAGAGTACATAAGAACGTTAAAGAATAGGAAGATGAGAAAAGGGAAAGAAAAAGGGAATAAAACTTA
Source organism: Disparrhopalites patrizii (assembly GCA_034698585.1). NCBI lineage: Eukaryota > Metazoa > Arthropoda > Collembola > Symphypleona > Sminthuridae > Disparrhopalites > Disparrhopalites patrizii. Next base: position 5,029 of record JAQGBT010001607.1, on the reverse strand, counting down.
CACAAGGCTAAAGAGAAAGCCAAAAGGGAGGGAGTGATAGGAAGAGATTGAAAGTAGTGAGGAGGTAACTTAATAAGCCTAATGCATGCTGAAGGATCCAGCAATCTCACTTTCTCTCTCGCCCCTTTCCTTTCCCCCATAAGACACCCAAGTATTATGATTACGGAGGAAAAACAGTGGGGGAACGAGGATCCCAAAAATGTTTTGCATATTTTAAACATGCATGGAATTTTCAATGAAATTCCAGAAACCCGGCAGATTCAGCAGAAAAGAGGTAAGATCCACATTATGAAGGTGTGAACTCCATTTTTTTCTTCTCTCGCAACAAAAGCTCGGGGTGGAAGAAAATCAAAAACGGAAAAATACCAGGTGTGATTCCCCCAAAAAAAACTAAACTTGGAAGTATGAAAAGAATGAGGAAGCCTCAGAAGTTTGAAAGTCTCGGAGGAATACATAGAGGAGAAAAAAAATCTTACACAACTTCTTCCTGTCCAAGCAAAGAGAGCATGTGTATGTCTCAATGAAAAAGTAATGGGAAAAGAGGAAGTATGACGAGGAAAAAAAAAGGTGCTAACGAAATATTTTTTCACCCACGGCAATAAGTTCGGAGAAAGACAGGGTGCCAACCGGGTTTGAGAGTCCCTAAAAACGCCGTGCAACTGGAGGATTAACAAAATGCAAATCATGATCCTCCATGAAATGTTATTGCGAAGCTAGTTAAATAAGTTCCATCAAATTCCGACACAAGTATTATCATTATGGTGATTTTTGGGGGAAAAGAAGACAATTTGAAATTTCCTGTATTTTACCTGGAATCAAAAGCATTCTAAAGGAACTTGAATTTCTTACATAAATACAAAAATACACATAATTTGACCGAATTTTGCGGAAAATTCAATTTTAAATGTACATCTGTTGATTACAATTTAATCCTTAATCTATATATTATTTAATCTTGCAAATTAAGTTCCATCCGAAAAATTGCATGAAAATTAGCATAATAAATTAAATGTAGCCAGAATTACGGCATTCATTTTTGATTTTTTTAAACTAAAAAAATATTTTTTGTATTCGCAATTCCGGAAGAAAGCAAACTGTTTTTGCATACTACAGTCGCCACTCTCTATAACGGTTTAGCAAAAAGCACCTAGATTTAACCGTTACAGTCGACTCTCTCTGTAACGGCCGCCCTTATAAGAGTTCTCCTTCTATAACAGCAGCAAAAAATGCTGTCCTAAAAAACTTTCTCCAATAGTTAACATAGGAATATCTGTTGTTTATAAAGGTTCTTCTCTATAACGGGCAAAATTTGCTGCTTTATAGGGTGCTGTTATAGAGAGAGTCAACTGCATAGAGAATAACCGGTAAAAGGAACAATACGAGATCGTTATAGAGAAAAACATTTATTGGCGGGGGATTCATTAAAGAAATGCCGGTATATGGAGAGAAATATGGGAAGGCCTGGCCTAAAACCGTTATAGAGAAGAAGGCTAAACGGCGGGAGATTCAAAGCTAGTGCAAAAACCGTTATAGGGAGAGAGGTTTGCGAAGGTGTGGCCTAAACCCGTTATAGGGAGAGAGGCTGAATGGAGGAGGATGCAAAACTTCCCCGTTATAAAGACAATACTGTGACAGGGAAAATTGTTACAGAGAGTGAATTTATCATAGTAAATATCTCGGGCGGGTTTGTGAACAGCTAAAGTGCGAAAAACGTTATAGGTAGGCCCGTTATAGAGAGAATGGACTAGACTTTTCTCCGCTAATTGAAATGCAAGGTTATTAGGTGTTCTCTTGAGGAGGATCATTTTAATTTAATGCTGGAAGTATATTTTTTATAATCGCAATTTAATATGTGAAATTATTGTTTATCTTATAGCTAGGAATTTAAGGGATTTTGGAGGCGTGTCAAATATTTTTGAGGACCCTGTACAGAGGAGAATCAGAGGAGGATAGAGCAGATCATTGCACGTCACGTCCTGTCTATTCAACTCAAAAGGACGCCCTGCATGGAATCTTTAACATGTTCCCTTTTTTCCCCCGATCCGCCTCTTTGAAATCTGCTGAGGTATTTGCTTTTTTTTCTATTATCGACATTATTATTAGTATTATCCCCATGAACATGTGTCTTTCACCCCCGAATTTTTTTTGCCATATTGATTTTGTCCTACGGCTGTATCATAAAAGGAAAAGAATGGGGGAAAATGGTCTCAAATACATAACTAAATACGGGGAAAAAATAAAATTGTACACCGGCATGTTTTATTTGCATCGGGGAATCATTTTCGTTCGTAAATATGTTTTTTTACACAATCATAAAGAGTACAACGTACAAAGGTGGTATTTTTTATAGAGCACAAATCTGACATTTTTTGGATTGTAATTGCACTACACGATAAATCGAGTGACTCTAAAGGTGACACCATCCACTTGTCCGTAGGTTTGCATGACTTGACTTAAGGTAATGGCCACCTCATAATCTCTCCTTGCATTTCCTCCCGCTCCCGTCCAATGCCGATCCCGATTCCCCACGAACTGCCCCACAGCCTGCGGGTCTTCGAAGGCAAAATTAAAAAAAGAAAATTCCTTGATCTTTGGGAGCTGAGACAAATCCTTGATCCATTGTAACTTGACCAAGAACTCATTTCCGGACTTTAAGGGGCTCGTGGATAAGGAGAATTTCTCCAGGCGTTGAAACATGGAACAATTGAATTCCAAATGGGACAGTTCCACCTTGGAATTAGACAATTAGAGTTCCTTATTAAGTGCTTTATTTTCCGTTCCAAATTGAAATCGTTCTTGAAATTGATCTTTCATGTCGGTATTTGGACGGAACTCGAACTCAATTAAAAAACCATGTAGAAATAAGTATCAATTTCAAGTTTATCTAATCAATGTCGAAACTGAGAAATCCAAACTCGACAATGTAAATAAAGGAGTATTTAATCAATTTCGAGAACCTTTCAAAATCCCGACTTATCAAGTATGAGTGTCTGGGAAAAAAAGTGTGGAACTTGCAATTGAACTTGGTATGGAAATTAATACAGGAAAATTGAACTTGAACGGATAAGGAACTCTACCTTGGAATAATCTTCGGCGAAGATCTGGAGCTCCTTCAGGATGGAGGGAACATGATGGAGATTAAAAATCCGGGCTCCCAGAAGCGTCGGCCAGCCCTCGGCATACTGAGTCAGATTGGGAAAGCAAAGGAGGCCCAAGGCGAGGCTCTCCAGACAGGGACAATGAGCAAAAATGTCGCAATTGATACTAAAAGTCTCCAGGATAAGATTCTCCTCCAAAATCTCCCGGCGCTCCTTGTCCCTGTACACGATTTTGGGATAAATGATGACCTCCGTGAGGGTCAAGGCATTCCGGGCCACACAATTAAAAAGCCGGGTCATGAATCCCGGGAACATTTCCCGGGATCGAGCATGGCAGATATCGAAGCGGGAGAATAAAATCAGTTTCTTCAACTTCCTCTGCTTCTCCATGAAGATTTGCAGGTGGGGGGATTCCCCATTGAAAGTGCAGGTGAAGGACTCCAGCTCCAAATCCCGGAGGAGATTCTGGTCCTTAAATCCCGGAGAACAGAGCCGGAATCCCGTCCCGCCCAACCAGAGACTCTGGAGGGTCCTTTGGTGACGCAGGATGAATTTGGCCACAATGTTCTCATCCTCCAAAATGGGACAGTGATTCTCCATGACCTCATTCGTCTCCAGGATAGGCCGCTCCCTCTGGTTATTATGCTGGGGCTGGAGCCTCTTCAGGTTTTTCCAGAAGGTGAAGATTTTTAACCTCTCGAAGAAGGCTCGACGTGTGAGGAAGTCCAGGATCCAGTATTCGTTGGAGGAGAGCTTCTCCATGGAGTTGGTCAGTTCCAGGACTTCCAGGTTTGGGTGGACAATCACGTCTTCCTTCGTCAGATCTGCGACACGGCTGGATGGGGATATTTGTCGGGATGGTCGATATTCATTGATTAAGCTATCCTCGAAACTCAAGTCCACCAGATTGGGACAATTTTGGAGGATGAGGAGGACGTTTTCGGCGAGGGTGGGATACTGGAACCAGATTTTGGTCAGAGATCGCTTGCATCGTCCAAGACTCGTGAGGGGGATGGAATGGATGCACTTACAGATGTTCACGTGGGTTTTGCTCTTCCATTGGAATATCCGGAAATTGTCACTATTCACCACGTCGTACTCGTCATCTTCGTCACTCATTTTGGGTGAAGGTCTAAGACACGGATTCACGGATTCCTTATTGGCTTTGTGTCTGCAGTGTGCAGTCTGCAGTCTGCATGGAATGAGTGAATTTTTATAGACTGGAGGAAATGCCCCAAATACTTATCCCGACTCTCAAAACAGTGTTGGGACAAGCATTTGAGGCATTGCATTGATTGTCTCTTCGTCTGTCGTCTCTGGCTAGGTGTCTTCTGTCTTCTAGTCGTTTCTCCTCTTCCACATTCCACCCAAGTCTCTTTCTCGTCTATCTCCGTTTCTCTTGTCTCTTTCTTTCTGCGTTGCTAGTTCCTGTTTGCTGTTGCTAGTTTCTACATGCTAATCAATGCTAACTGCTAAAATGCTACATGCTACATTCTACTTTACATAAATACAATACAATATACATATTACATAAATATACTACATACATATTTATATAAATTACGAATTCATCTTCGCTGACAATTCTCTTGGAACGTTTGCAGGTTTGCAGTTTGCAGCTATGGAACGCGCATGCGCGTCAGAGTTTCTGGAACTCTGTAAAAGCAGAAAAGTAAAGTGTACATTCACATATTAAATATTATCATTATTATTAAATATTATTAACAGTCGCAACGATGCGACGCGGCAACAATTCATAGCCAAACAGAAAATCATTGAAGAAACTTGCTTCTGTTTCAGACAACTGCGGAGTGTTAGTTTCTTGCAAGAACTACAGTCGAACCTCTCTATAATGGTTCCCCTTAAATCAGCATATTTTCCCCGTTATAACGAAAAACCGTTATAAAGAACAGAAATTTCTATGTTAACAA
>JAQGBT010001606.1:0-30321 GCA_034698585.1 Disparrhopalites patrizii | reverse complement strand
AGCTTCTTGAGCAGCTTCAACCCCTTCAGCCCTTTGATCCCTTTCAGCCCAATCAGAGCCGCAATTCCTGCTCCGATGCCCTCTTCGCGGTTATCTGGAGAAGGAATTAAAACAATAACAGAGGAATTTAGAGCATTTCAAACAGAGATGACCAAAATACTTTAGTTCCAAATACTAATTACAAAATACAAATACACTGCATGGCTTTAATTACAAATTATTAATTACATTCGGCTATTCCCCAAGTATTTAATTATTACAAAATACAATTGTATTTGATGTCCAACACAAACTACAAATTACAAAATACAATAAATTGTATTTAAATTTAAATAAATTTTAAATTTAATATACGTATTTTAGTTACAACGTACAAATAATTGTCGTTAAAATACGTATCGTAAATACAAAATACAACTAAATGTATTTAAAATATGTATCATATACGTTCACTTGTATTTTAGAACACAATCAACAAATTAAAAAATTCTATTTTGCCTTGGTGCACTTTTGAATTACAAAATACTCTCGTGAAAAAATCTCGTGGATCTAATTACAAAATACATGTAGAAATTATCTGTATTTGAAAATACAATTACAAAAATGGATTTTAAATAAATATTTCAAATACATGTATTTTGGCCATCTCTGCAAACTGTATAAGCAAATCAGATGCAAATTTTGCGCAACAAATTTTTATTTGTTCCATTTAAATTTTAATACTAAATAACTAAATTATATTTATACTAAATAAATTAATAATTAGGGGCAACCACATTATGTTTAATTTTTCAGGAACAAAATTAGTTTTCTCCAAAAAAAATGTTTTTTTCACAAACAAAATGTTATGAAGAGTTTTTTAATGCTGGAAAACTATTTCAGCATTTGTACTTTCAAATGATCAAATTACTTATTTTTAAATTCTAGTATTTTAATTGACATTTTGACGCAAATTTTAACAATTTTTCAAGACTTTTTTTAAAAAATGCTTTTAGAAATAAAGCTGTCTCGCATTTGAATGACCAAAACAAATTGTTATTCAAAAACGTATTCGAGTGCGCCAACCAAAATGTTGGAAAAAATTAAGTATAATGTGGTTGTCCCTATTAATATTGAATAAATTAATTAATAGTTTAATTAGTAAAGTAAATTAGAGTGAAGTAGTAAAGTAATTTAATTAAGAATGAAGAAACTTAATGCGCAAATTAATTAAGAAAAAATTAATTAATTAATAACAAATAAATAAATAAATAAATACCATCATCATCGTCGTCATTCATCCCCCAGCCAGCCCCAGAAGTTCCCACGGAGTTGGGAATCGTTTGATAATGAAACCTCATTGGCTCCGGGCGCGCCAGGTAATTATTGCTGTAAGTGGACGGGGAAGATTGGAAGGACACGCCATTGGCATGGGAAACTCCAGCACTCGGCACGCCATATTGTTGGGACCCAAAGGAGGAGCCCAGATTGTTGGAGGACCCAAAATTATTGTTGGAATACCCCCCACTTCCATCCTGGTAGGAATAACCATCTCTTCCTGTCCCAGACGCGCCCGACGCGCTCGCATCCCGGTTGAGCGCTGCCGTGGCGCCGATGACGGCCGCTGCCTCGGCGAAATTGTCCCTCGTTGACTTAAGGCCACTCCCTTTCTCGGGCTCCGTCCAATCGCGTGCCTCTGAGGAATTTCGGCGGTAGTAATTTACTGAGTGGTGTTTCGCTTCCGTTACGAAGATGTCCAGGGAGGCCAGGGCGATGAGGGTCACTGCCAGGACGATTTCGAGGTCAAATATACCGTCGGATTTACGCTTTAGCCCTTTCATCTTGGATTAATTTACTGTTCGCTGGTTTTCACAAAAATTATTTGGGCGTTTTCGGAAAATTTATTTGTTGTTGCGTTTTGAAAAAAATATTTGTCCATGCGTCGTTGAAATATTTATTTGTCGCTGCGTTTTTGAAATATTTCTTTGTCGCTGTGTTTTCAGAAAATTTATTTAAAAAAATTTGTTTGTCGCTTAGTTTTCAAAAAAGTTCGTTCAAAAAATTTGTACGTCGCTGCGTTTTAAAAAAAATATTCGTCGCTGCGTTTTCAGAAAATTTGTTCGTCGCTGCGTTTTCAAAAAATGTCTTCCAAAAAATTTGTTCGTCGATGGTTTTCAAAAGAATTTTTTCAAAAAATTAGTTCGTCGTACCTTTTTCCAAAAATTTGTTCGTCGCTGCCTTTTTAAATAATTTATTCCTCACTGCGTTTTGCCGTGAAAACGACAACAAACTTTGCAGGCACAAATATTGAAGAACGTTTTATTAATTTTAATCTGGCAAAAACGGCACTAGTTCCAGGCAAAATTGGACCAAATAGTTGGAAAATTTTCAGAAGATTAAATAGTTTCTGAAGATATAAATCCCTTTTTTTAAATATTCGAAGCACCAAAAGTCCCCAACAATGGCTATGTAAATTCTCCTTTGTCCCCAGCACGGACGGCACTCTAGAATGAAAAGAATTTGGAGGACCCCAGCTACTTTTATAGCCAGGACCATCCTGAATGCCTGGGCTTAATTAACCGATTTCTCAATGAATGGGAAAAATCAAGGTGATGTTTGTGTAAGGTAATGTGATGATTGGAGAGGGACGAAAAAAAAAAGATCAAAAGGAAAAAGGGAATAAAAGAACAAGAGAGGATCCGTGTGTACATAATGAGCCTAATAATAATGACATGCCATACCGCACACGCATGTGGTTTATTTTAAAAGCATTATATTCCCCTTCAGGATCTCTCTTTTTAGTCCTCGGCCAAGTCTTGCGGCATCTCTCTCTGCAAATCCTGTCATAAGTCACCCGAAAAAATGCAATCCTCATCAGTCAAATAGTGGCTACTTGCTCAATTGGCATACATTCCTCACGGAAGTAAGTAAATATGTCTTTTCATTTTTTTTTTCTACCCCTTTTTTTATTCTGTCATTTATTTTTCATTGGAATATACTCCTGTCAATTTTTTGTTCTCCCTTTTGAAACCTATACACTGTAATAAGAGAGACAATGACATATGAGAACAATTCAGTGTCAGTGTAATTTCTCCCTCTGAGACGGGTCCTAATTATAGTTTACTATTTTTTTCAGCGTGAGTGCGGACTATTCAAAAAATAATAGTTGACGGGGGATAACGGGGGATCATTGTTTTACTTTTCTTCAAAGGAGTTATTATTAGAATCACAAGAGATTTGGAGACTCTTCATTTGTTAACATGGGAGAAATGTGGGCAATTAAAGGGACTGCAGGGCACCTATTTTTTGGGGGGACCGCCCGCCTCAGGTCATTTTGACTCCCATGCTTTTCAAGGGATAAATGGCACGCATAATAAGTTTTAAAACCGAAATTGTGACGCCAAATACTAGATACTCCAAAATTATTTTTTAGTTATTCGGTGGAGTTTCTCTAAGCAACATTCCCCTGTAACAACATTATTTTTCCAACTCCTTGTACATGTAAAGTACATATTTAATGTTCTATATAACAACTTTTCCTTGTAATAATATTTTTCGCGCTTCCCTTCTGGGTTGTTATATAGAGACTCCACTGAATTTGTTTTTTAGCGTTCAAGTTCGATTTTATTGAGGCTGAACTTGTTTGTGAAGAATCGAATGATGTGTAAATGTGAAAGCATGCAAATGGATGGTGCATTTATTTGTGACTTATTTTATCAATGTGTATTTTTGTCCTCTGTCCACTGCTGACTGCTGACTTTTGTCCTGTGCGACAAAGGAATGACATCGGAATCGGTATTGGAATTCAAATCGGAATTATATTCATATTTTTAAGTATTTTAATCGGAATTTGTATCCATATTTTTGTTATAAAAACATTTTAATTGGAATTTATAATTACAAATACATTTGAAATTCAAATTCGTATTCAAAATTTGGCATTTGGATTCCCATACTTTATTAGCGTTCGAAAATTCCTGTTAGCGTTACTAATTCCCACTTTCGGGCAAGTTTTGCTTTTGCAAATGCAAGGTATAGTAACGACGATTTTTTAAATTGTCATAATATAACTATTTCGTCGGTAAAAGCATCGGTTGTTGCAAAATCAGAGTTGCGGAGTCAATTTATAATTTTTTGTGTATTGATTTTGCTTTTATTTTAAGCTACAAATTGTGTCAGATTGCATTACAAATAATTTTCAAAGGCATTCGAATGCGTATATTTGAATACGTATTCATATGTCAGAGCATTTAAATAAAATTGTATTGGAATTAGAATTCATATTTTTAGATTTTTAGAAATTTAAATTTGTATTCATAATTATGAAAAACACGTATTTCAATTCGAATTTTAATTCATATTTTGTCGGATGTCATTCTTTGTGTGCGACTTGCCTTATTTTAAAGTATGATTATTTCTACCTTTTTCTAATTGTGTCTCTTGGTCAGATGTGTTTTTAGCTGTCTAAAATGTATAAAAGGGACAGGAGTTTATTCTTCATTTTGAAGGTTGTGTGGTTAAGTTGTATTTTAGTGGAAATAAATTAGAGAGGAATTTTTAGCAGCATAACACTTTGTTTAACTTCCGTCTATTCTTCCCCAATTTTGCACTCATCACATAATCCTTTCTCTCATGTCAATACATCACCGATTGATGAACCTTTGTGCGGCAGGATTAGGATTTATTGAGCCATTTCAATGGAGGTGGATTAAGGATTAATACAGTTATATTGTAAACATCCCGACCCACATCCTATTGTCCAATTGTCCTGCTAACTGAGATGGATTACAAAATAAAAAGGAAATGACAGCCGTTGAGATATTATACCCTGTAAGTACAGTCGACTCTCTCTATAACCACAAAAAGTGCTCTTATAGCGAACTGGTATAGAGAATTAGTTAAAAAATATTAATAATAATTAATGAAGATTATTTTCAGGCTTAACTTCCATAATTTTCCAAATTCTAACAATATTTACACAATCGGGCGTAAATATTTACATTTTAGTGAGAAAAGAAAGAAATTGTGCTGGTATAGAGTTCCCGTGCTGTTATAGAGGAAGAGTTAATGTGGAAGGGATACGTGACTTAGGCGCTAATGCTCTTATAGGAAGAAAGTGCTGTTATAGTGAGAGGAATGTGGGCGAGGGAAGAAAATGCCCTGCTGTTATAGAGTAACTCCTGTTATAGGGAGTGCTCATATAGAGAGCGCACTTTGCATGGTAAAGCTGTAAGGGGATTCAGCACGGCTGTTATAGAGTAAGTGCCCTTACAGGGAGGGCCGGTATAGGGAGAGTCAACTGTAGATGGTCATAAGTACTGCAAAGGAAATAGGAATGTCCAACTTTAGCTTTTGAGGGCAGGAGCACCATGCTTTAAGTGCCTGTTTTCTCCTATTCCTCCTACAAGGTGAGAATACCCACAATTATTGTCACTTTTTTTGTTCATATTTCCTCGATTTTATGGTCCCACTTAGGGAACCATTCTTTTTATGGTACGAGAGAAAGCATGCTGGGAATAATTAAGTTTTTTTTTTTACACCTGCAAGCTCTATTAAAAGACAGACATTATTCGCTCAATCAAAAGACAAATTGGCTGGCGGCCACCGTGAGCTGTCAATATGATGGATTTCCGGGGGGATGTTTATTATAGGGAAAAGGATGCGGCAAAAAATTGGTGATTCTCATTTAGTCCATTCATATTTTTTTTTGCTTCTCTTCCATTACACTTTTTCAAAGTGTACCGGACCAATGCTTCTCAATGCGGTCAATGTTGTTGTGGATGTTGTCTCAATGCTTCTTTGTACAAGGTGCAAGTGAAGCAAAATAAACAGTCACATTAGTACGGCGTGAATCTATGAGCTATCTATGTATGTACTGGCGTGAAGGAGCTACACAAATAATAATATTACACTTCCAATAAATGCTACCAAGGCTACTCTCGTTCACTTTCTACATAACTTCTACTGGGATATGAGCGCTAAATATGTAGTAAAATGTCACACCGTTGACATGCTAAGCAGCAATATCTAGCTCTCCTGGTTGTAGCAAAAATCTTCCTCTTTATTTAATAAGAACTTCACAAGCGTCCTAATGACTTCCCAAAGTAAGAAATTGACCAAGTTAGCGGTTGATGAAACTCACAAGGGACATTTTTAACATGCAACGCGCCTTTTTAAACTTTTTTAAAAATCACGCCCGCCGCGCACCCCGAATTTTTAAATGGGATTTAACAGGGGGAATTTCAACCACCCAAAGGGTCCCCCCTTTGCAAATTTTTGATTTCCTCCCATTTTATCCCGACCATATGGCTGTGCATACCAAGTTCCTTATTACGCTGCACATACACTCCAAATACATACTGTTGCGGTGCCTTTGTCTCTTTATTACGCATGTTGGTGCCTCTATTTTAATGGCTGATAAACTGACAATCGTCTCCTTTATGGCTCATTTCTTCTTGGCATATTGTCTCGTTATTTCTGGTTCATTTTCCTCTCCTTATTCTTATTGACATATTTTTGCTTTCTTTTTTCTGGTTCATTTTTGCACCTTTCGTCATGGCATTTTGTCACTTTCTTTCCGGCAATTTAAAAATAACATCAGAGGTCAACAACGCAAAATGCACTCGAATTGCTTTACCCACGATGTACCCTTGGAACTACTTTGTACACAATAAAGCTGCTTTTAGTTAAAAAGGCGCATTATATGGGAAGTGTCCACTGTCAGTGGTAGAGCTATGCGAATAATAAATCCTGGAGGACCGGATTTCCAATTTGAGCCGTAGAATATTATTTAAAACCAATCAAAACCACTTGATTGTATACGAGGCAGTTGTCACTTTTGCAAGAATCAAACAAAAACTGATACGGATTCGTTTCCACACGCATATAGAAAGAGAAATGTCGTGTCTACTCAGCAATTACAATCACATCTACATCAGTTGTTTATTTTCCAGGGCAATGTCATTAGATATAGCTAATATCAGGTGCCAATAATGCCTCGTTCCGAGTGAATCACGAAAGTCAGAAGGTCAGTAAAGCATTGGCTACATTTCGGACCAAAAAATCCAGAAATTCCGGCGTGGAAGTTTGCTCGAGGAATCTAAAACTCCCGACTTTCACACCAATCCTTGGGATAGAAGCTGTCCACCGCCTCAAATACATCCTATCCCGTCGGGGGTATTTTGCAGCCAAGAACGTGAGTCTATTTTTAACCGTCTGGGAGGCCGCGGGAAATTGAAAGGCCTTGTCGTACAGCACCAGATACATGGTGCCCGCCACAAGGAAGTTGACCAAGTAACAAAGGCTGACAAAGTACGCACTTCTGCGGAAAAATGCTAGGACAGCATACGCTAGGATCACGATGATGTAGATTAGGGTGCTTTTCCAGTAGAAGATGGTACTGGAAAAGACCATGTTAAATAATGCTGCGTCCAACTGCAGGATTCGAACGGCGCTGCAACAGCGTTGTACTTCTCGTAGCATAAATACTTTGTCTGCGATTCTACGGATTAAAAATGCATTCAGATAATTGCATAACAAACTGCGGCTGCATCTAATCATGAAAAAGCACCGGTTAGGTCCGTTACTGGTGCTGAACATACAGAGAGACGCTGTATCCAGCCGCCAGGGCTGAACCTCGCCGTGGAAAAGAGAGCAAGTGCAAACGGAAGGACAGAAGGTCTTCGAGATTTGAGAAAAGCACATCAGAGGCTTGGATTCAAACAAGGTTTTGGACATTGTGAATTACAGTATATTCCGCATTGAACAATTAATTATTGCACACTTATTTTTCCCCTATCATTATTATTATTCAATATATTTACTTAACCTTCAGTTATTACAACAAATATTCGCTGTAATTGTGCAGTATATGAGTTACATGAATTCTCCACATGTACTATATCTCTTTACAGTGTTTTTGCTGTTAGGTCAAAAACTACGTCATGGCTTGGGGATATTCTGGAAGACCATGAAATATTCCCCCAGCTTTTGTCATGCTGAAGATATTGTCCATCAAGCTTCTCGATACATCAGCATTTATCCCTCAACGTTTATATTTCTGTATGTCATTCTCACGGCCAAGGCTCAACGTCCTATTCTATTGGTAACTTTCGCTGACGTCGAGATCCTTGACCGACGTTTATTTTGTATACGATTTTGTATGAGTCCATGTCGGCCGCCCTGATCAACCGACCGACATTTACCGAATTTCATCTTGGAATCATCTTGGAAAACGTTGTAATTCGTCACAATTGGTTTGTACATTAATACATGTAATCAAAAGTTGTATTTAAACCTCATGTCCAGCATGGAACATTAACATTCGGTTTCTGGATTCGCTACTTCTAAAGTTCACTTGAAAGTTTTGTTTTGACCTTCGTTTAAAGTTCAATAAAGATTCAGCGCGAAACATATCTATCACTCCTACTCATACACGTTATTTCTACACACAGTCAAGCGAGTATCTCACAAGCACATTGTTGAGCATTGTTGGGAAGTGCATTGGCAAAAGGATCGTAAAGGAAAACCCTAACATTGTGTAGGAATTATTCCTATCTGAGTGTGGGGTCAAGTCATTAGTCGTTAACTTGCTGAAGGGCCGAGCCATTCAGATGGCGGTTAATCGTAGGGTCAGGATTTTATTTAGAGCTAGATCAAAGTGTGATTCTTCGGCATACCCTTCGACTTTTAGTTAACATGTAATGTTGCAGCTACAACTTATGCAAAACCAACTTACCGTTCCAGGTAACTATTTAGATGCAAAAATTTGCTTTCCGTCCGCAAGCAGAAGTACGACTGGTAGAATATTACACAGTGCAAATTTCTACGCAACGACGATTGCGTAGAAGGTGGTTTCTACCAAGGCGTAGACAAAATATTCGGAAAGTGTGAGATTTCTTGACCCCAAAAGGCTCGTAACGTACATGTTGTTGCTGGGATTGATGAAAAACAGCCCCGCGTACATGGCCAGGACTTGCGTTGTCGTGAGGGCGATCGTCACCAGAAACAGATCTTGGATGGAGTAATTCCAAAATTTCTTGCTGGCGTTCCTTGAATCTGGAAAGTCCGATAAAATATAAATATAATATTATTAATCAATTAAAGCGTACATTTTAAATATAAAATTAAAGCGTATGTTTTAACTGCAAAAGTACCATAAAAAGACTGGACAAAGATTGAATTGGTCAAATGCGGCTCATTGTGAAAAATTTGGATTGCGAAAAAGGTCGCCGCGGGTCATGCCAATGCGATGCAGATGTGGAAGGGAAAGCCAATGTCGTTGAACAAGCCTGGGGTGCCCACAGAACGGATGAGATTGACGCCAAGGAAAATGAAATGTGTGGCCAGGACACTCATAAAAATCTTGTGAAATGCGGATTTCCTTCCCTTCGTTACAATTCGAATCCTTCCGCCTTCCGGATCCACTTGAATTGGAAGGAGTCCTACATAGGAAATGGCCTGGAAGTACTTGAGAGTGGAAAATAAATCCGGGTATTTCAGGCTCCTCCGAACTGCATTTATTATGATGCGCATTGGGGAAGATACAAATGGGCAAGCGCACAATTCTTGGAGCGCGACGCCAGTGTTACAAAATTTACCGAGGTACATTCTTCCGGATTCTGGCGACAAATTTTTTGAAATTAATAACTATTTATAAGTACCGGCAAGTGGAAACGGAAAACATGAATCTGGTGGAATCAAAAAGGTATGTTACATCTACTTCGTCACCCAACAAGTATATTAGAAAATTATTTCGGGTTTGCCATTAACTTGGCACGCATGGAATCACGTGCAAGTCGTATGCTCACCAATTTTGTTCAATATCGATTATCAACGACTTCTTAAACACGTTACCCGCAAAATTGCTATGGATCGAAAAACAGTGGTCGTGATCGAAAAACCTATACACAAATTGCAGGTAAACAAGAAAATTTCTCGTTATACAATGACCTTCCCAAGCAATTCAAAATATCCCTAACCTAATTGCTTTTAGCTGTGAAACTACGCAGTTACGAATTGTTTTCATGATCCAGTTTGTTGATAAATATTCCGACGAACATATTGGATTCCTTCTCCAGTGAGCAGAACGCAGACAAGTGGGTGTATGGTTGACATTCCAACTGAACTTTATCAAGCTCGTTTTGCTGTCGCGTATTTTATCGTCCGTGCATGCGTTAGTTAAATTACAAGGTCCAATAAAATCTTTAATTGGGACAATTTTGTTGTCGCAAAATTTCTTAATTGCTAATAAATGATCGGATAATCTTTCAACAGTCAATATTTCATCGGAATTTATCTCCATGTATTTAAAGAGTACTCAACTTATTATGTAGTGTACAATAGAGTACATGGCTCGAAGCCCAAAATAAAATAAAATAAATAGATAAATAAATAAATAATGAAATGAAACACTTTTCAGATGTCCCCTGGCTTTGGACAATTAATGTCAAGGTACTTATACAGGTATCTCATGGGCCATGGGTGAAGTAGGAAGTTCCTTCTCAGACCTTAAACGACGAGGATGTGTCCTCCAGTCGCTTTCCTCGACTCATTCAACTCAAACCAATACAGCGAAATAACGTCGGAAAAATCGCAAGTGCACAGTGACAACTACCTGTTTACATAATTGTAATTTTTTCTCTCTCAAACGCACAATTGGGAGGATTCGAGGGGGGTTCCTGTGATTTCTTCTGAGGGATCAGTGCCCTTCTGGGCTGTGATTCTCGTGTGGAAATGTCAGTTTAACAGTTGGGGTCAGCGGTTCTGGTCTCTCCAGCAATCCTGGAATGGGCTGTGCGCGTGACCGCAGTTTGCAGGTCACATGTCAGTCGGGACTTGGCACCTACTCCCCCGAACCCCAATGTGCGTGTTTCTTTCATTATCCTATCTCCTTTTTTTCTCCATTCCTGTGTTATCAAGGAAGAGCGACGACTTTGATGGAAAGTGGTGGGCATGCTTACGGTGCAGAAGAAATTGACTCTGAATGTTCCACTTTGCATTGGAGTGTTGGTTTTCATTCAAAATATAATGTGGGGCGTTATATTGGGGGTAGTGATTCCCTCTCAACCTCGGCTCGGTGGGATCTGCCACAGCCTCGACTATGACAGCAATACGGGGGCTCAGGGGGTTTCTATGTGGGAGAGAATTGAATCTGCTGGAAATGTTGTAGCACAAGCAATGTGATTTGGCATAACAGCAAAAGTTCATAAAGTAAAACATTAGACTGGTTTGTACAAGGGTAGTTGGCAATGGGACTGTTACAGGGCTGAGTTACTTTCGATCTATTATTTCCTAATATTTTAAGACGATAAATACAATACAATGGGTGAAGTAGTTCGAGTGAATTTTGCGTTGTTGACCATAGAGGTCACTTTGAATGTTGCGCCCAGTGCGACGCCGACATTTTTAAATAGGATTTAACATATGAAATTGGCGCCACCAAAGAGGTCCCCCATTTGCAAATTGTGATTTTCCCTCAATTTACCCCGTGTGTGTATAACTATGCATGCAACGCACGTCAAATTCCTGCATATTTTCATCTCTTTATTTGCTCTCTCATTTCTGACTCTTTCTTTGATCTCTGCTTTCCCCCCCCCAATTACAACCAAATATACATGAGTTTATTATTTTACAGGGCAACGACATTTAGAAACAGCTAAATACAAAGTTCAAATAATGACCCGTTCCGAGTTATTCACCAAGGCCGGAAGGTCAGGGAAGCATTGGCCACATTGCGAACCAAAAAATCCAGGAATTCCGGCGTGGACGTCTGCTCCAGGAATCTAAAACTCCCGACTTTGACACCTATCCTGGAGATGGAGGCCGCCCACCGCCTCAAATACATCCGATCGCGTCGTGGGGATTTGGGAATTAAGAACGTGAGCCTATTTTTAACCGTCTGGGACGCCGCGGGGAATTGAAAGGCCTTGTCATAGAGTACCAGGTACATGGTACTCGCCACCAGGAAGTTGATAAAGTAACAGAGGCAGGCAAAATAGGCACTTCTGCGGAAAAAAGCTAGCACAGCATACGCTAGTATCACGATGATGTAGATTAGCGTGCTTTTCCAGTAGAAAATGGTGCTGGCAAAGACCACGTTGAATAGCGTGGCGTCCAGCTGCAGACGCCGAATGGCGCTGCAACAGCGGCGGACTTCTCGTAGGCTAAGCACTTTGGCTGAGATTCTGCAAAATAAAAATAAATTCAGCTGATTTCATATATAATTAACGGCGGTTGCATCATATTATGAAAAAGCAACGTAAAATTGTTGAAATAGCCACGTAAAATTTATATAAAAGCAGCGTTAAATTCTGGGGAAAGCAGCGTAAAATTGTGGGAAAATCAGCGTAAAAAGTTTATAAAAGCAACGTCAAATTTTTGGAATAGCAGTGTAAAATGTTTCACAACAGAAACTTACCGCTCCAGGTAACTAGTTAGATGCAGAAATTTGCTTTCAGTCCGCAAGCAGAAAAACGACTGGTAGAATATTACACAGTACAAATTTTGAACGACGATTGTGTAAAAACCGGTTTCTACCAAAGCGAAGGCAAAATATTGGGAAAGTGTGAGATTTCTGGGCCCCAAAAGGCTCGTAATGTACATGTTGTTGCTGGGGTTGATGAAAAACAGCCCTGCGTACATGGCCAGGACTTGCGTTGCCGTGAGGGTGATGGTCACCAGAAACAAATCTTGGATGGAGTAATTCCAAATTTTCTTGTTGACATTCCTTGAATCTGGAATGTCCAATAAAATATAAATATAATATTATTAATGAATTAAAGCGTACATTTTAAATATAAAATTAAAGCTTACATTTTAAATATAAAATTAAAGCGTACATTTTAAATATAAAATGAAAGCGAAAATTTTAAATATAAAATGAAGGCGTACATTTTAAATATAAAATTAAAGCGTACATTTTAAATATAAAATGAAAGCGAAAATTTTAAATATAAAATGAAGGCGTACATTTTAAATATAAAATTAAAGCGTACATTTTAAGTATAAAATTAAAGCGTTTGTATTAACTGCAAAAGTACCATAAAAAGACTGGACAAAGATTGAATTGGTCAAATGCGGCTCATTGTGAAAAACTTGGATTGCGAAGAAGGCCGCAGCGGGCCATGCCAATGCGATGCAGATGTGGAAGGGAAAGCCAATGTCGTTGAACAAGCCTGGGGTGCCCACAGAACGGATGAGATTGACGCCAAGGAAAATGAAATGTGTGGCCAGGACACTCATAAAAATCTTGTGAAATGCGGATTTCCTTCCCTTCGTTACAATTCGAATCCTTCCGCCTTCCGGATCCACTTGGATTGGAAGGAGCCCTGCATAGGAAATGGCCTGGAAGTACTTGAGAGTGGAAAATAAATCCGGATATTTCAGGCTCCTCCGAACTGCGTTTATTATGATGCGCGTTGGGGAAGATACAAATGGGCATGCGCACAATTCTTGGAACGCGACGAAGATTGTACAGAGTTTACCGAGGTGCATTTTCGCCATGTTGTACTGACAAGCTCGGTAAATTTATTGTCCGTAACCCTTTCAGAGGTGCATAACCGGGGATTAACCTATAATGCCAGGAGCGAAATGAATACATACTTTGCCAAGCACATTTCAGTCACAATCACAGAGCTGTTATGAAACCAAAACTGTCTTTGGAAGTTGCATGTGGCAATTTTTGACATTAATAACTATAATTTACTGTTGCAACCGGAAAAGGAAAGCAATAATTTTTAACCGGATAAATTTTGAACACACTCAATATTTTATCGGAATTTATCTCCCTGTATTTGCATAGCATAAGTTACATACAGAGAGAAAGAGAATGAAATTTGTGTCGTATCTCTTATACTTTTGGTTCTTGTATGTATACAGTCGACTCTCCCTATACCGGCCCTCCCTATAAGAGCACTCACTCTATAAAAGCAGTGCTGAATCCTCCTACATCTTTACCATGTGAAGTGCTCTCTCTAGAAGAGCACTCCCTATAGAAGCCGTTACTCAGATAAGAGCAGGGGTATTTTCTTCCCTCGCTTTAATTCCTCTCACCATAACAGCACTTTCTTCCTAGCATATGAGCATTAGCGCCCAAGTCAGCCATCCCTTTAACATTAACGTTTTCTCTATAACAGCCCCGGAACTCTATAGCAGCAAAATTTCTTTCTTTTCTCACTAAACGTAAATATTTACGCCCAATTGTGTAAATTGTGTTAGAATTCGGAAAATTATGGAAGTTAAGCCTGAAAATATTAAATAATTAATATTTTTCAACTAATTCTCTATACCAGCAGTTCATTATAGGAGCACTTTGTCTGGTCCAGATAGGGTGCGGTTATAGAGAGAGTCGACTGTAAAAAGCTTATCAGGAAAGAACGACATGCCTATTTATGCCCAAACATCTACAAAGTTCTAGCGTACACCGCAAGCCCACATGCAACGATGCACACGTACAAGTGTGTTCATTTTGAAATGAAATTTAATAGTGAAATCCAAGAAAATTTTTGAATAAACGTAAGTTCTTGCTAAGCCTGTAAAGAGTGGTACAGTGGAGTCTCTCTATAACAACACTGAAGCGAATGAGAAAAACTATTGTTACAGGGAAAAGTTGTTATATAGAACCAAAAATATGTAGCTTAAATGTACGAAGGGCGGAAAAAGCAATGTTGTTATAGAAAAATGTTGTTATAAAGAGACTTGTATTATAGAGACTCCACTGTATTAACATTATATTTTAGGGCATGCATATACATACATACATATATTATGTATGTGCCTTTATGTTGCCTGACTTGAGAGAGAGTAGAGAGAGAGAGAGAGAGAGAACAGAGAGAGAGAGAGAGAGCCCTAAAATACATGCGGTAATCGGTGAAGATGCACGGGCAGAGAGATTTGAGTGCAGGTTGAGAAGTGCACTTCCCAACAAGAGCCTCCGTGGCGCAATTGGCTAGCGCGCTCGGCTGTTAACCGAGAGGTTGGTGGTTCGAGCCCACCCGGGGGCGGATATTTTTTGACATTTTTTCCTCCTATTTTCTCGTATTTTGACCAAACCATCCTTTGTTTGTGTATTAAACCATTTTTGCACATATTCCCAATTATTTCAACCCATTTTGTATGTTAACTGTAATTACAACTTTATAGAATATAAACACACAAAAAATATTTTTGTCGTTTATAGTGGCAATCTTCATTTACATCTTGGGGCTCAAGGTAAGATGCTGAGGATTGGGGCGAGGAATTAGAATGGCTGGGAATCTTTTTGATTTTATAGCTCATTAATAAATCCATCATTATTTAGAACAACGTTAAAAAAAATAAGATTCGGTTCCCTTGGAGTTATGTCCACACTAAATTCTTATATTATGGGTTCACTTCGTATTATCGCTTTTATTCTGCCCGTTTTTATTATAGCAGAAAAACTTGGAAATATACCTCACCATCTTACATGTGTCTATCATTAGTTTATGACCTTAAGGTAGCAATAGCTTTGTAGCATGTAGTTGTACTTACTCCAGTATTTATCATTTACCATTAATTTAAAATTGTCTTATTTGAGCGGCAGTTCAGTGTGCTGAAAACGTGTTAAATGTTAACATTAGAGAAGCACAGCATATGTTTAGATATATTTAAGTACATAGAGAATTTAAGAGAATAGTTGATATTCTCATAATAATAAATACGTATGATTAATCAGTACTAGAAACAAGATTATAAAAATAAGTACATTATTATAAGAGCGACTGAAAACAATGATGGTACTGGATCAGCTCTTCTCAAAATCCTCCTTCGCCAATAGTGCAAGCCGGCATCCCGCCCGCAATTTACGGAGAAGACAAGGACATCTCTCATACGGCCATCAAAGGAGGCATGAGGTTCTGGACGGTCGAATCAACCTAAAATTAGGTTCCATCCGGTCCTCATTCCACGATGGTACCTGGAATCATGGTTTGTCAAATTTTGAATAAATTCATGTCTTCCTTCCCAAATCTATACGTATACGAAACTCTGATTTCGCTGAAAATGTCTACAATATACATACACAAAACACACGCATTTAATTGTTAAAAATAATGCAGATGTGGAAGACGAAGCTATTCAGCAAGTAGTTGATCTGCGGGAGGAGAACGCACAACTCCGAGCTCGGGAGAAGGCCATGCAAATCAAGAGTGAACTTCTTTTTGACATGGTAGATAAGATAAAAATTAAGCATTAATTAATGAATTACTAAATTAATATTGAAACTAAGACTGTAATTGCATACCTACGTTGTATAGGTTCATAATTACATCTCTATGATATTACATACACATATGGGTAGTTTTCACTGACAATTGAAAAATGGGATCAGGACAAGCTGATAGGGCTTTCTGATTCTGATATGTTACTGATAATCTGTGCAGTCTTTATTAGAACGATTTTTTGAGAATTATAAACACGTTATAATAACAATATTAGAGTCAGTTCAGTTCTGTCAAGAACTTTTAGAAAATGATAACTTTCCTTAACAGCGTACATTATGTAATCTTATGTACATGCATGCATTCATTATTATAGTTATATACTTACATATTTTACAATTATTAATACATATTGTGTATGTAAGTACGTAGTTTTAAGTTCTGTAACCATACAAAAATTGTTGAGATGTTTTGCTACCCAAAACAGGTCACCATGAAATGCGTCAAAATCCAGGAATTGGAAGCGGAAATTGGGCGACTTCGCCGAAGTAAAAGTAAAAGTATTAACAGCCGCTGAAATTGTAAATTATTGCAGTTATAGGTTATATCCATACACTAATATTCACAAGGTTTTTCAAAACACGATTTACCAATAACTACACCACCGGTGGGTATGTAATACCATTGAGTTTGTCACTCCGCTTCAGTCACTTCTAGTCAATTAGAACTATTTAAGATTACAAAAGTCATTTTACGTCCGTAACAACGAAAAATAAGGAGAAGTCAAAGGTAACTTGTCTCCAGCCTTGTAAAGCGACGTAACACTAACATGCACGTCTTGGAATATTGGATTCACGGGAAGATAATAAAATAAAAACAAGTACAATAACATCACTGAAATATTAAAAATCCGAGTCAAATTCATCCCCAAGTAAATCATCTCCAAATGCAGCATTTGATCCTGTCGCATTTCTTTGAGGGCATGCAGGTGCCCGATGACCTGGCTGTCGGCAAACACTACATTTTCTTGTGGATTGACTAGCAGGAGCAGACCTGCTGCTACTATTTGCTCCGGAGCCCCTGCCTCTCGCAGCATAACCACGACTTCTACTACTACCAGCGTAGCCACCACTAAAAGATCCTCCGCGAGCTCCTCTAGCAGATGCGTTAAAATTATTGCTTTGGCCGTAAGCTCGGTTATGGTAGTTATTTTGAGGTTGCATGGGCTGACGGGGTCTGGCATAGTTGTTACTGTAAGAACCTCCACCCCTGGTGTAACCACCTCCGCCTCCTCCACCACCACCGCCGCCTCCACCACCACCGCCGCCTCCACCACCACCGCCGCCTCCACCACCACCGTATCCACCACCTCTCGGTGGAGCGGGAGGGAGGGCACCAGCTGGAACAAATTTTGTAATAGCTGCATCTATCTTCTCAGCCTGAAACCAAAAATTAAAATAATGCACATTGTATTAAATTAAGTATTAACTATTAACCGGGCTTGAATGTACAGACAGATATAAAAAATATCCCAGAAACAAGCGAACATTTAGTTTTTTAAACTTCTCCTATACCTGTCTGACTGCTTGAACGAAAACTTCTTTGTACTTTTCAATTTGTTCACATAACACAACTTGGTGATCTTTGGCCCCTTCACATATCCTGAAAAATTCACAACAAGAGTGATAAATGAAATACGACTTCGTATTTCAAAAACGATTTAACCAAAAGAAAAATTCAGTTAAACGGTAATAGTTTGTAGAATGAAAAGACAAAAAGCAGGAGATTTGTATACCATAAGCAATCAACAATGGTGCATACCTTTGTAGATCAGCTTCCAATTCGGCCCTTAGATGAGGTTTGGACATGGCGTAACCCATGGAGTCGTAGCCCTCCACTAATCCCATTCCCAAACAACCCGGTACGAATTTCCCATCATCAACACCAACGTAACTCCTAGTCTTTATGGTTTCTATATGTTCTGCGTGAGTTGCATCCGTCCCAATCCCATGCTTCTCCATCAATGATATTAAGTCAGCTTCTGTTAACAGATTTGGTGGACTTGTCTGACTTTCAGTCATTTCAATGTCTGTGGGTTGGAACTGCTGCCCTTCCTGGAAGTTTGGCAATTCTTTGTCGCACCACTTGTCGTAAATGTAAACTTCCAAGTAGTTTCTCTCAAGAATTATAAGTCCGTGCGTGTAAAACCGCTCTTCTGCAATGTCAATCTCAATGGTAGTCTCGTGACCAAGAGCATCCTTGGAGCAACAGGCGAGGAAATGTCGGACAATTAATTCGTAGATTTTCCCTTCGTTTCCTGAGTACAAAATACGTGTGATTGATAGATTGGTACATGAAATAGTGTATAAATACTGGTCTAAAGGATGTTTTCACCAAATTCGTATACATGTAGTACCTATATCAAACCATTAAATGCGAACTGCGAAAATGCATACGAGATTATAGCATTTGATATTACTCACCTTGCAGATTGTCAACAAACCGGGTGGGGTGGATCGGTGGATGGGCTTGATCGGATTTTTTGCCGTTTCGGGGATTCGCACCCTCCGCTAAAAGGTTTCCAGCGAATGCTATGAATAAACATCAAATAAAAGTAAAAGTATTATTATCAGTTATATGAACATAGTTACATATAGTGCTTATTTATTGTATGTATACATAATATAATAATAATATCTGCACAATTATTTTAGAATTATATACAAATAACAATTACAATAAAAAATCTTAAAGCTGTGAAATGCCATCCTTCTTTGACATTCTCGCTTTGTACATACCTCCCCACATTCGATGAGCTGTTTGCTGTTCTATCAACGGCTCTAATGCCAGACCTTTAGGGAAAATATTCGTCTCTGTACGTGGATAACTGATAATACCTTGCGTGTATAACTTTTCTGCAATCTTCATTGCTTCTTTTGCGCCTATCTTTAACTTCCTTGAGGACAGTTTTTCGAATTCCTACAGAGCATACGAAAAAGTTGCCATTTATAGTTAATTAGACTTTCTTTACGATTCAATATTGCGTCACCAGAATTTATGTGAACATGCTCATTAATTACTGCAGTTTTCAAGCTTGAAGAAAGTTCTAATGGCGCACCACAGTATCAAGAGCTACAGGTCTGTATTTACTCTTGGGTTTGTTTGTAACTTTAATCACAGTTGCCATTGGACTATCAAGAATCTTTTCATAAATACTTAAACAAGCTCTCTCGTTGAACAGGCGAACTCTTCCCCAATTGAAATTGGCTGATTCTCCGTCTGCAACATAGGAAACTGGAAACCAGAATTGAAAAAGGCATTATTATTTATTCACTAACTACAATACTTCATTGAATATTCCCAACATGAAAATTATAGTATTTCAATCAGTTCGCTCTGTTCATTTCTCATTTGGATAACCCATATAAAACGCTAATAGTTTTAAGTGTAAGAGCATCTTACCTTCAATTTTCCAAAATGGTTCCGGAATAAATTCCAAAATGGATTTATATCGCTCTACAACAAAACCCAACGTAGGGAATTGACATGGACCGTAACTAATTAAATGATCTTTTAGATGTGCAAATTTCCGTTGTAATCTCATCGTTTGAAATCGGGTGAATGCGGCACCTGTATAAGTGTTTATGTATCGTAGCATTATATTACATAATTTAAATACAAACAATAATTACTTAAAAAGAAACCCTAGCTAGATGTTAAATCCAAAATCTAAAAAGACAAAAAAGCAGAATTCAAAATACAATTTTACCGATTCTTAAGTCCAACTCTTGTCTTACATCTACGGCTTTGCTAATCCTTTCGTCAGGTTCACCCAAATTATTAATCGCTCGGTTAACAGCTGTCTGGGTGATTTCCGAGAATTTGGCTCGAAAAACGCGTAAGTTCGGATTTTGGGCAAGACAAGTGTTAATAACTTCATACCCAATATTTTCTCCCTCCCGATCACAATCAGTCCAAATGATCAGGATAGAATGATACCGAGCTTGCTCTACCAACGTTTTCTGCAAAGAACAGGTCAATAAAACATAAAACATCCGGATATAACTTATGAGTATACACTTATAGTTGCATAATTGTCGGATTTAATTTTTGATGTTAAGATAAAGATCCAAGAAATGGTTCCTGGAGGTAGCAAAAGGTATATTAAAATCTATTTGTATTGAAATGTACATTAAAAACTGACCTGAATATCTTTCATGGACTCAATACAATGTTTAGTCAACGGGGCATCAAACAAATGCAAAGGATCACACCCCTGCCAGGATCGGTGATGACCAGTAAATTCGTAACCCAGCAAATGACCCGACACCGAGGTCATCGACATTTTCGCTGGCCTTCCTCGAACGTTACAATCAAATTGATAGATCTTATTGAACTTGGACTTGCCTTCCCTCTGAAACAACAAAGAAAATCAACAATATTAATCTTGATCAACAATTAATTCTAAAAATGTGTAGATCACAAACCTATAAATGAAAATTGACATCTTCAATTCGGTCATTATGACATTTTCAATCAAACAGCTCACCAAAAACAATTCAGCTTACCCTCTGCACATTCTGCATGCCCCCCGCCAATAATTCCGCAATCCGTTTGGCAGCATCATTCTTTTCCGCAACACTCAACACACTGATCCTGGACATGTCTTCGGGGTCAGCGGGTAATTGACCTCCAGCACTCCCGGCTACCTTGCTAAAGTGTCTGAAACTACTTTTATTAATACCAATAATGTCTTCCTTCTTCTTCCACAACAAAATCCTTCCTCCAACATTTGGACAATTTGGAACTATCGAATTCGATTGTTGACGGGAGCAACAACGAACCAAATGTGGAGGTCGTAACAACACAGACGGATGAAATAGTTGGGAGGTCAACCGGGTCAGTGCCCCCGATCTCCCAAGGAATGGTTTGGACACGGACACATTACAAAAAACGGATTTTAACGGATGGAAAATCATAAAAATGTTAACAATGAAAAATGGAGAAATAACTTTATTGTTTTCCAGAGCTTTTCGAATGAGCTTTAACTCGTGGAAGACGTTGTTGTAAGTATCCTATGAATGATGACATGACCTGATTCTTGAACATGGCCAAAAAGGTCAAAGTTAAATCCGGATATAAGTGAAAAGAATGGGACAACTGGACAACACGACGAACTGCAAAATGAGAAAAGCGAAAACGAGAAAATCAGTCCAAGAAACAAGTTTCCCGCCCAAAATTCCTGCTATAAAAGCCGGCAAAAAGGCATGAATGAGCACATCAAAGGGCAAAGCAAAGGTTTTTTTTTTGCTTTATTATTGGTTTTTGGTTTCTTCTGGATCTGGAATCTGGAATGTCCATGTGGATGTTGGATGTCTGCTTACGCTCCAGATTTCCACGAACAAATTACTTTTGTTGAAAAAACTCCACAGATAACTTTCTGCATCATGAAAATCGCGAAAATCAAACTCAAAAAGGATCAACACGAGCTCCAAAGCATTTTCAATTTCATTTTCGTGTAATAACTGAAATTTTATTTATTTATTTATTTCAAACACAACAATGACTGGCAAAATAGTATAAAAACAAAAACAATGTCAATTAACTTTAATAGGTCAAAAAATAACGTTATTTCCGTCTCCTAAAAGTCTCCTCCAAAAAATCCTCGACCTTTTCCGCCACGCCCCGGACGGTTTCCAGCAATTTGTAGGCTTCCCGGACGCCCCGGTAAATGTCGGGCACGGAGGATTGTAATTCGCCCAGGCTTTTGCGGAAATTTTTGACGAATTTCTCTAGGTTCAATTTGGACGGCTTGGAACCCCCACTGCCTTTCGGCTTCGTGTCCTCGTCAAAGCCACTGAGAGTCTCGTTTTCTGGAAATCCCAAAAATATCGTTATGACTAAGAAAAATTGGTTCGAACTTGATCCGAACCCAGAAATGAAACTCGGTCCAAACTTAAAAAATTGGTCCAAAATTGATCCAAAATTTTTCCAAAAGTGGTCCAAAATTAGTCCAAAATCGGGCCAAACTTAGAACAAAAATTGGTCCGTACTTAAAACAAAAATTGGTCTGAACTTCGCAAAAAAATGGGTGCAAACTTAGAAAAAAAATTGCTCCAAAATCGGTGCAAAATTGATCCAAAATTGATCCAAAATTGATCCAAAATTGATCCAAAATTGATCCAAAACTGATCCAAAATTGATCCAAACTTGATCCAAACTCAGAAGTATTGTTTGGTTTTTTATATACACATTCCAAAGTGCGCAGATGACACCGCGATAACGCTGAGACACTTTGGCAGAGAAAATATATGGAGAAGATTGCAAGAGCAGAAAAAAATTACTGGCGGCAGATCCTGATGCAGAAGATCCCTTGTTCGCCCCCGATTTTTTCCGGCCCAATCCCAGGAGTTTGAAGAGATTGATGATCCTAGCATCCTGAACTATGGGATCATTGCTGTCCTCGTCCAGATCTTCGTCCTCGGCTCCTTTTTTGGTCTTCTTTGAGGGTCCCTGGACATTCTTGGGGTGAGTGATGGCGATGAGGGCAGGATTAAAGTCCATCGCGTCCTGGGCCAAAAGGCTCACGGCCCCCAAAATCTGCATGTCCTTTGGCTCGTCAATGAGCAATTGGGCGGGATCCACGGAGTTGGCCTTTTTCACTTTGGGCTTGCCTCCGGCAAAGATGATTTTGAAGGCTTCGCCCAAGAAACTGAATACCTAAGAAGAAATTAATAATTTTGAAACAAAATTCCCAAGAAACAAATTTCCAAGAAAACAGATTTCCAAGAAAACAAATTTGAAAGAAAGCAAATTTTTGCCACGAGCAATATCACTTCAAAATGTTTACACGTTGTTCCCCGAAATTCCCGTACGTTATAGAATTTCCCCGATTTTTTTGTATTTGTTCCCAGAATTTTCCTTACATCACTTCCCCCACGAAGTCCAGTACTAAGTTCTTGGAAAACCTGGTTATAAAACCAGTTTTTTTTTGTATAGATGTCCTACTGCCCAGACATTCCGGAGAGCATTTGATTAACAAAATTAAATTAAAATTTATGTGGGGCTTACTTGTTGATTCACTTTGACGGCCGTGCCCAATCCAGTCAAGGGCGTCGTCCCTTTCGTCGTCGCTTCGTCCTCGTCCTCATCTTCTGGCAGGGGAAGTTCTGGTTGACCACCGTCCGGCGATCCGGGCTCTTGATCCTGGTCTTCCTTCTGGAATAAGGAATGAGATCCTGATTTCGACTCGGCCTTGGCCAACTCGTTTTCCGCCATCATCCGAAGAGCCTGTGAGGCATTACAATTCACAGCTAATTCAATACAAATTTGGCTTCGGTGTAAGTTGATTAGTGGCTTTAGCAACGACAAATTTATTTCATCGTAAACTAGTTCAATCGCAAATGCATTTCAGTGCTAATTGATTTAATCGCAAATGCATTTCAGTGCTAATTGACTTAATCGCAAATGCATTTCAGTGCTAATTGATTTAATCGCAAATGCATTTCTGTGCTAATTGATTTAATCGCAAATGTATTTCAGCGCAAATTTATTTAATCTGAAATATATTTCAGCGCAAATTTATTTAATCTGAAACATATTTCAGCGCAAATTTATTTAATCTGAAACATATTTCAGCGCAAATTTATTTAATCGCAAATGTATTTCAGCGCAAATTTATTTAATCGTAAATGTATTTCAGCGCAAACGTATTTTAGCGCAAATTTATTTAAAAGCAAATGTATTTCAGCGGAAATTTATTTAATCGCAAATTTATTTAATCGCAAATTTATTTAATCGCAAATTATTAAATCGCATATTTATTTAATCACAAATTTATTTCAGCGCAAATTTATTTATCTGCAAATATATTTCATCGCAATGTTTTTTCAACTTGCTTTCAATAAAAACAATTACGCGTTTTCTTACGCATAATAAATCCCAAAATTTTCACCTGCATTTTAGAAACATGCCGCATAATTAATTAATTAAATAAATAATACTCACGTTGAAAACATTTTCCTTCAGTTTGGAAGCAATGTACGATCTGGTGATGTTCTCCACGGATCCGGCGTAAGCCACCAATTGACTCTTGGCCTCTTCCAGCTCCTTGGCCACGTTCTTCTCAATATTGTCCAAGTACGTGTGGTCGTCCAGAATCGGGTCAAAGAATTGGGCGGAGGTCACCCCCACCACGGTCACGAGGACGGTGACGAAGATTTGGCGGGCAATTCCACCCATTTTCGTATATAAAATATTTGAGAATTTCTAACGACAATGGATGTTATTTATATTTAACAAATTTTTTATGTAGTTTTGTTCGTCTTTTTTTGTGACTCAAAATGTAGCATTAATTAGGCTCCTTGGCAGCTACTCTCTAGAGGAAAACTGCCATTCAAGCCCGGAACTGGAGCGGCATATATACAGACATTATCATCTGGCATCCCACATTTCCCATGCATCCAGGCGCCCGCAGAGCCAGTCCTTTTTTATATGGTAATACTGTTCCCAAAAGCATAAAAAAAGAAGTCATTACGAAGTCAATGGGCAGAATTAACTCAATTATACCCCTGCAAATCTTCCGTGGAAATCTAATACATTCAACATTGCTATACTAGCCTTGCAGAGAATTAACGGCGGTCTTTATCCTTTCATTTTGTCCCACTTTCACTATTATTGTAGTGGGGAAAGCTGCGGATGTTAGCCTCTCATTATTGTTATAATATGCTTGGTTTAGTTACGCGTATAAGAAACGCAAATTTTTGTGCCATATGGGTACACTCAAGCAAGCGTTTACTATAGCCACACAACCGCACTTTGGATCGTTTCAAAGTGGAGGCAAAATGTGAACCAAATTGCCAAAAAAATTCTGTGATTTGCAACAAAATTCTGCTAAAAACATTTTTGAGGCCGCAAGTATAAATTTTTGCAGCCAAAACATTGGATTTTTAATTTGATAAAGTGCGGCTTGTGTATTACACTAATAATGTGATAGAATGCCCCACAATGCTGATTTATTTTATATGTATATACAGGGCGGCAAGAAGCATTATATACCCCCCTAATCTTTATGAAGCGGGCATGTACAGTGTAGTACATGTGAGTTTGACATGCAGAATTTTATTTCGATTCTATTAAAAAAATGTCATTTCGTTAGGAATAAGATTGGATAAGTTATGGCGGTTTTTTCAAAAAAAGTTAAAAATTCCAAATTTCGACAATATCGATTTTTTGCTTTTGTTTTCACGGACAAAAACTTTATGTTCCAACAGCCGTGCAAAACGGAATAAGAGTGTTTTATAAGCAGAATTTTATTGTGGACCTGCGAAAACAATCCCGATTCATATCGCACGAGAATTGACCAAGTTATGGAAATTTTCCCGCGCCGAGTTCAAAAATAAAAACTTTTGACTAATTTAATGATTTTCACTAAACCGTAAGAAATTGCAACCAAAATCCATTTTAATTTTGATTAATGTCTTGAAATTAAAAAAAAACAACTTATGGGCGCTTTTTAAATGATATTTTTACGAAACAAATAATTCTAAAATTTTTGCCTATGAGTGCGCCACATTGCAGAAACGTGTCTTGTAGGAAACTTTTCGAGGCATTTGCCAAAAATCATAGTTTAATGATTTTTTCAAAGCAAAAACCATTCAAAAAAGCTTTTAACGAATTAACCATTAAATTTAACTTCTAGAAACACTTTCAATAAATCTATTTTGACCCCTAGATGCAGAATCAAACATTGATTAAATAAGAAATTTTCATTTTTGAACTTGGCGCGGGAAAATTGCCATAACTTGGTCAATTCTCGCTAGATCAGAATGGGGACTTTTTTCGTAGGTCCACAAAAAAATTCTGCTTAGAAAACACTCGAATTCCGTTTTGCACGGTTGTGGGAATATGAAACGTTTGTCCCTGAAAGCAGAAACAGAAAATCGATTTCGTCGAAAATTTGAAATTTTTAACTTATTTTGAAAAAACGGCCCTAACTTGGCCAATCTTGGTCGGATCGAGATCATATTTTTTCCTGGAATCGCAATAAAATTCTACATGACAAACTTACATGTATATACTATATCTATATGTATATGTTATGTTACAAAATATTGCAAAAATGAAGTACAACACTGTATAACCTAGTAAACATAAGGTGCAAGCTGTGAAAAGTCAAATGTTCCGTTTGTAATACGAAATAAAAAGAACATCCCGAGGGTTCAAAATTGCAAGCACAGACTCAAATATTGCAATTATCTCATGCGTTTTGTATATAAAAATTACGTTAATAATTCTGTCAGTAAATCCAATAGTAATCATTTTATAATCTTTGCTTACTATTTTGTCCATGTATCATCCAGTTTTACGGTTTTACTTTAGGAAGAAATTTTGAAATGAACTTCAATTTAAATTATATTTCCAGTAATAAATAATATAACTAATTTTTCGTAAATTGTTGGAGTATATAAATTCATAATTAGCATTGCACTTGCGCTAAGTTTGAGTATTAATTATACAGTGAACTCTCTCTATAACAACTCTCTTCATAACAACTTTTTCTCTGTAACAACTTTATTTTTCAGTCCTTCGTATGTGTAGTGTACATACTAAATGTTCTATATAACAACTTTTCCGCATAACAACCTTGCTTTCCCGTATTTTTCAACTTACGAGGAATTTTAGTCATGCAAAATGATGGACTTAACTCCTTTTGTACATGAAAAACCTTCTTTTTGAGTTTTTTTATGGAATCAAACCGAACTACGGTAACATGGTAGCGTCTTGACCACATTCACTTGCCAGCATAATAATTTCCCAGGAAATCCCGTTCTGCTACTTTTTTGAAATTTTGAAAATTAAATTTTGCTTCGAAACATTTTTTGGGCAAATCCTTATGAGAGAACACATGTGAAATTTTAGTGACCACGAGGTCCCCCCTTTGTAATTTTTTCAAATCTCTGCAAAATAGATTCTCATTTTCGCGTGTATATACGTAGTTTTATGAGAAAAATGAGTTAGACAGCAATTACAGTCACCGCACGACCGCAGAGTAATGGAATTCCGTTTGTAGACAAAATGTGAATCGAAGATATTTGAAAAAATGCAAAGGGGGGACCCCGTGCTCACTAAATTTTAACATGGGTTTTCAGATAAGGATTTCCATAAAAAATGTTTCAGAGCAAAATTTAATTTTCAATATTTTTTGAAAATAGCAAAACGGGATGTACGAGAAAATTATTATGATGGCAAGGGAAAGCACTCAAGGCGCTACCATAATATTGAAGTTTTGTTTGATCACAGTAGAGGAATTTTATGGAATTAGACTTAACTCCTTTTGCTTCCAAATCAACGGTGAACTTGAATCCTTTTGCATCTGAATCATTTTTGCTTACCCGATTTTTTAAAAAATTTTGAATACCCTATTGAAAAAAGGTAAATGATCAAGGATTTGGTCTAGTCATAGACACGGCTTTTCCGGAAAAACCCTGATTTTGAAAATTGGGGACTTAACTCCTTTTGCTGCCAAACTCTTCATATACAAATATATGTACATAAATAATGCATCTAATTATTATAATTTTGGATTGCATGAGTTTATTTGTTTTATACATGTTGTATAATTGTATATTGAGAGCATCACTGAATTTGTCATCCTCATGTAATATCATTAAAAGGGATTTGGTTTAAAATAAATAATGTATAATCGAAAACAGTAGCTAATACAAATAAATAATAATAATTTCATGTTTGACAGTGCTTCCCAGGCCATCAGTCGTCCAAACACGTGTAGTCGCATGTATCTTTGTAAATCGCCGCCTCCTTGGCGTGATTCAAAGGTTCAGCCCAGGAGAGTGGCACAAATTTTTCCAGAAGTCTGTCAAGGATTCCAGTTTTTAAATGAGAGATTTTTAGATTTATTTTTGGATGTATTGATATTTAGATTTATTTTTGGATTTATTGATTTTTAGATTTATTTTTGGATTTATTGATTTTTAGATTTATTTTTGGATTTATTGATTTTTAGATTTATTTTTGGATTTATTGATATTTAGATTTTTTTAAAAAAAGAAGAACAGAGCTGTCAAATTCTTAAAACTTACACAATTAAAAGTTCTTTCCCCTTGACTTCCCGGAGATATCTTCCAGCACTGCAGGCGGCACGTCTGAGGCAATCTCTACGACCCAGTAAGGCTCCAACGGTGGCCCGAATGTCATCTGTGTACTGAATATTGCCCGACACATCACTCCCGTCTTTCATCTTCCGACCTTTTCGTTTCTGCCGGGATAGACCCATAATGTCCAGAACTCGTTTTAACAAATTCTTTACTTTTGCTGGAATCAAAAAAGAAATTTATTGTACAGCTACTGTTTAAATTTACATTTGTAAAGAATTTGTTTGTGCAAAACATCTGAATCGGTATTGGAATTCAAATCGGAATTATATTCATATTTTTCAGTATTTTCATCGGAATTAGTATCAATATTTTTGTCAGAGGAATATTTTAATTGGAATTTGTAATTACAAATACATTTTTTATTCAAATTGGTATTCAAAATTTGACATTTTGACTCTGATACTTTATTGCTATGTGTATTTGAAAATTCCTTCATTATGTTGCAAATTCCTGACTTCGGTCAGGTTTTGTTTTGCAAAATCAAGGTACTGTAAGGAGGATTTTTTAAATTGGCACTAATTTAACTATTTCGTCCGTTAAAAGCATCGATTTTTGCAAAATCAGAGTTGCGGAGTAAATTTATAATTTTATGAACAGTGGAGTCTCTTTACAACAACTTTTCTATATAACAACTTGATTTTTGCCGCCCTTCGTATACATAAGCTACATATTTTATGTTCTATATAAGAACTTTTCTCTCTAACAATATTTTTCACTGCTCCCTTCTTTCAGAGTTGTTATATAGAGACTCCACTGTATTGATTTTTGCGTTTATTTTAAGCTACAAATTATGCCAGATTGTATTACATATAAATTTTTTAAAGTATT
The DNA here is from genome assembly GCA_034698585.1 of Disparrhopalites patrizii. Taxonomy (NCBI): domain Eukaryota; kingdom Metazoa; phylum Arthropoda; class Collembola; order Symphypleona; family Sminthuridae; genus Disparrhopalites; species Disparrhopalites patrizii. The sequence goes on along the minus strand of JAQGBT010001606.1, from coordinate 1,160 downwards.
TGAATACGTATTCATATATGTCTGAGTATTTGAATGAAATTGAATTGGAATTATAAATTATATTTCAGATATCCGAAATTTAAATTTGGATTCATAATGAGGAAAACTGCGTATTTTAATTCGAATTTTAATTCATTTTTTGCATATGTCATTGCTTGTTTATTTGTAATTAATGCAATCTGGCATAATTTGTAGCTTAAAATAAACGTAAAAATCCATACACAAAATTATAAATTGACTCCGCAACTCCAATCGAAGCTTTGCAGCAATCGAAGCTTTTACGGACTAAATAGTTATATTATTGCCAATTGAAAAAATCGTCAATACAATACTTGATTTTTCCAAAAAAATCTTGCTCGAAGGCGGGAATTAGCAACATAATGAAGGCATTTTCGGCTACCAATAAAGTATCGGAATCCAAACTTCAAATTTTGAATACGAATTTGAATTTTGAATGTATTTGCAATTATAAATTCGGATAAAAATATTCTTCTGACCAAAATATGGATACTAATTCGAATTAAAATACTGAAAAATATAGATATAAATTCCGATTAAAATCCTGAAAAACATGAATATAATCCCGGTTTGAATTCCAATACCGATTTGGATGTAATACCTTGAAAATAAATGTTTTAAATTATTTCAAGAGCACTTACTCGTGTAAGAAGGTTTTGGTTGCTCCCCTACGGGCTTCTCCTCTACTGGAACTTGACCTTCCGTCGATGTCAGTCCCTTATCGGCATTTACAGCGGACAAATCTCCCAATTCCCCATTGGATTGAGCTGCTGATACCTCCGAGTCCTTTTCCGTTGAAGAGGAATTCCCTTTTAGTTCCGAGATGATAATTGTTCCATTCTCCTGGGCAGTAGCAACGTGAGGCAAGATTCCTTCGGATCTTAGTTTCGACCTGTTCTTGCTCTCTTTAGCCCCAATAACTCCAACCCCCACCACAAGGAGCAATAATGCTAGATCAGGGGTGCCCAACCGGTTTAATCGCGCGGTCACATATGTAATATGGCTGCGGCGCAATGGTCACAAAACAATTTCGACACATAAAAAGCGTCATTATAGCGTAGGGCAGCCAAATTATGCTTTATTTTTTTCGAAAAAAATATTGTAATACGATCAAAAACAATGCTTTTTCATAAACAAGATGT
>JAQGBT010001605.1:0-30333 GCA_034698585.1 Disparrhopalites patrizii | reverse complement strand
CGTACTCCCAAATTGCCAATCTGCCTGCCAAATGTTCATTATGCCTGCCAAATTGCCAATATGCCAAATTGCCAAAATGCCTTAAAATCCTGAATAATATAAATGCCCAAAATGCCTGCCAAAATGCCTGCCCAAAATGTCCAAAATGCCGTGGCATCGGGCATTTTGCCAACACTATTTGTCGCTCTCCTTAGAATTTATATCCTTAGAATTGTCTCGGATGCTCTTGTTCATTTTTTTCTCGTTGTCTTTTCTCTCTTGCTATATTATTCTCTATAGCTTTCCGTCTTTATTTCTCTTTCCATAAGTTTCTGTTTTTATACGTCTCCTTATTACTGGCTATTTTCTCTTTCTCTTTATACCTGACGTTTCCTTTGCCTATCTTCCTTACCTTGCCTTTTTTATACATATTTTGCCAATTCCTCGCGTTTCATGTTTTTTCTTTGTCCCCTTGTCTTTTTCTTTCTCTTCTGTGTTTTCTTTCTTTCTCTGTCTCCTTGTCGTTTTCTTTCTCTTCTGTGTTTTCTTTATTTCTCTGCCCTTTTGTCTTTTTCTTTCTCTTCTGTGTTTTCTTTCTTTCTCTTCCTTTTTTATTCATTTTCTGTGATGTTTCTCTCTTCCGTTTTTATTCGTTTCCTGCGTTTTATTTATTTTTGATTCTTTTCTTTGTGTTTTTCTCTTTCTCTTTCTTTTTCATTCAATTTCTTTGTGTTTTTTCTCTTTCTTTTTCATTCATTTTCTTTGTGTTGTTTCTCTTTCTTTTTCATTCATTTTCTTTGTGTTTTTTCTCTTTCTTTTTCATTCATTTTCGTTGTGTTTTTTCTCTTTCTCTTTCTTTTTCATTCATTTTCTTTGTGTTTTTTCTCTTTCTCTTTTTTTTTCATTCATTTTCTTTGCTTTTATTGTTTCTCTTTCTTTTTCATTCCTTTTCAATGCTTTTATTCTTTCTATATCTGTTATACGTTCTCCTTCCTTCGTTCGTCTTTTCTGTATTTCTATTTCTTTCCTCGTTTCTTGTATGTGTTCTCTGCTTGTGTCTCCCTTTGTTCTTTCTTTTTGTCACTTTTCCCGCTTTCTGACTAATTTTTCTCTTTTTTCCCATCGTTATCGTCTGTTTTATCGTTTCTTTGTCGTGTGCCACCTTCTTGCTCGCTCTTTACTTTCAGTTCTCTCTCTCCATGACGTTCACTGAATGACTTTGATTCTGTTTTGTTACTTTTCCAACCCTCAATTGCTTTCAATCTCGCTGTTACCAATTTTTGCTCCTTATTTCATGGTCCTGGTATCTCTCTCTTTTTTCTTTTTGTCTCTCTACTTTTCCTTTACTTGTGTCACTTTTTCCGTCTCTATAAATGCAAGTATTTCTCCTCCTGTTCATATTACTGTTCACTTGCAGTCTTACTACACTTCCTGTTTCAAATCATTTCTCCCTTCTCCGTCTTTAGCGTTTCATTCTTCCAGCTTTCTCCCTTCGCTCTCTGCTGAGTCTACGCTTTGAATTTTCTCCCCAAAATCCTTGGTCTCTCGGGGACAGTACGCCCCAGTAAAAAATAGTAGAGGAATCGGGCCGGCATACTTGAACTTTTTCGAATGTTTTAGTTTCAGTCTTTTTTTTTTCTCACAGTGAGTAAGGGAAAAAATTATGGGCAGACAGATATGTGGCTTTTTATATACATATGCAGCTAGGTATATCGTTTCCCACTTCAAGTTCAAAGTCTTTTGCTCTCTCTCACTCTCTCACTTGCATCAACTTTTATTTTTTTTTGCAAAGAACCACGACTATACATGAGCACGAAGAGGTGCTTTACATTACGGCCTCTTGCCGACTCCTTTCTTTTTCTTTTGTCGACTCATTCATGGGAATTGGTGGCTCTGTGTTATTTATATGGGCCGGTGACGTGGATGGGTGATGGTCGGGGGACCCTGATAAACTCTCGACACGGTCATTTGCCTATTACCACGCCGGTAAATTTCTCATGGACATGTGTTCTTGTCAAATTGGAAAGTTTTTTTCGGGGGTTTTTATCCTTTTCGAGCTACTTTTGAATATATTTCCTCCTACATTCCTCCTTTAAATATGTAGTTTTATTCCAATGACATGTTTTATTATATTGGATTAAAATGTTTTCTTTACATGTTATCATAGCGTTGCATTGAAATGTGCCGGCCTGTGCGCAATGTGCGCCGGCCAAAACGGCGAAAAAATCGTAGAATGTTTCGGCGTCCTTTGGTGTGTACAATGTAATCAGTTCTGTCTATCCCATGAAATACAAATTACTTTATTCTCTGCTGCAATTCCGAAATACTAAACACAAAATTGCTTTTTTAACTTTCTCCTAATGTTAAATATGTAAACATTACAAAATACAATGAAAAATCTTAGTATTTCCTAACACATATTACGAAATGCAAGAATGCATTTCTAAATAAATATGATAGTAGCTCAAATACAGTTCATTCTCTCTATAAGGAGTCCCTTTATCACAGTTCTTGTATTATAAAAATGTTCACAAATCTCCCGTAGAGATCTTCAATGACAAAATTACTCTCTATCACAGTGATTCTGTAACGATTTCTTCGCTATAACGAGGAAATTTTGAAGTCCCCGCGGTTAATTATTTTCTACTGTAACGGTTATAGGCCACGACTTTAAATATTTTTCGCACTAACAACCGTTTTTTTCAAGTTTTTGGAATCCCCGGGGTTTTGATAACGCTTATAATAGAGGTTTATCTCACGCCTTCCTATATTTCTCTTTCACTATAACGGGTTTACACTATAACCTGACGCAAAAATTGGGTATTAACGACCAAAAAATACAGTTTCTGGCGAATATTGAGAAAAAAATGGATCCAGCCAATTTATCTCAACATGTTCCCGCCGAGTTTTATGAAAATCCAAATTAGCGGTCGCCGCCAGCCTAAACGGCCAAAAAAAGCCGATTTTTGGCGATTTGCCGGCGAATCGAGATCAAAATCCGGAAAATTAAAAAATTGGGTGCAGATCATTCCCTTTTACGTGCCCTCGCCGAATTTCATCAAAATGCATTGATAACCGGCTGTGTCCTAGCCAAAACGGAGCCCAAACCGCGAAAAAATTCAAAATTCCGCGGTTTCCCTTGCGGGGGCCACAGAGTGACAGAATAAACATACAGTCGATCCTCTGTATAACGGCCTCCCTTATAACGGTTTCCTCTCTATACCGGTGGCTGAAAATGCTTCCCTCAAAAACTTTCTCCAATTGTTAACATAGAAATCTCTGTTCTCTATAACGGTTTTTCGTTATAACGGGGAAAATATGCTGATTTAAGGGGAGCCGTTATAGAGAGGTTCGACTGTATTATGATTTCCTACGCTAGAGGCTATCAGCTGACGAAATTGGGCGAAAAATTTCGACATTTTTTCATTCCGACATTTATTCGCTGGAGAATTGGACTTCTACTGGTGTGTACACAAATGCATCCTGCTATCACCATCACCGCTAGAGAGAGAATTATCTGTGTATTGTATATACAGTAGACTCTCGCTATAACAGCACTCTATAAAGCATCAAATTTCGCTTGTTATAGCAAAAAACTGTTATAGAGAACAGGCATTTCCATGTTAACAAACGGAGAAAGTTTTTGAGGGGAGCATTATTTGCTGCTGCTATATCGAGAGTACTGTTATACTGGGGACTGTTATAGAGAGAGTCGACTGTACATTTAAAATACCATGTAATTTGGACATCTCTGATTGGGAAAACAGAGAACGGAGGAAGGGGCTGATATTAAAGGGTGACCCATCTTTCTCCAATGGCCGCAGAGGGAGGGAAGAGATCCTATAAAGAAGAATGTGATGCTGTGTGGGAACACATGTGGGAATGTAAAATGACACCACTGTCTCTCTCCCTCTCTGTCGTCTCTCCAGAGCACAAAAACCGGTAATCTCCAGTTTCCATATCCTTCTCACCCATCCTTTTGAAAATAGAGACGAGAGGAGGACATGGAGTACATAGTTGGGACAAGACAAGAGTCATACCTATGTATATACATAAATATATATAGATAAAGGCCCTGAACATAAGCTTCCCATCCACTCCACTCAGCCCCAGCAATATCCTTCTCTCTGGGTAGACCATTTTCTATTTTATTATTATTACCACACAGTCTCTCTTATACCCTTCAGTATTTGCAGGACAAGTTAAAATAATAAGACTGCCCCGTCCAGTCCCAGTTGGGGACATTCATTTAAGTAGGGTAAAGCTTAATATTGTGGTCACTTTTTTGCCACGTTTTTAAAAAAATTTTTATTCCGCTGTAGTTTAAGTAAGGAAGTTTGAAGAAGGGATTCTAATATGTAGCATTCTAAGCTAAAACCAAAGAAATATTTATTAAATTTCTCCTCGCCGATTTCATATTATGATTGTTTTAGACATACTACAGTTCACAAATGTGGCCATTTGCAGGTAATTGTGACTACCCCATCTTCAATTGTGGTAAACATTTATAATTATGAAAAATATATTACTGTAAGTAATTACAGACTTAATATATGCAGGGTTATCCTGAAAGTCTGAGTGAATAATTCCGCAAAGCCGAGAAAAAAAGAAATGAAACAGGTTAAGTTCATGCTTGAATGACCCCAGAAAAACTTGAAAAAGGACAAGGGTTAAATCTGGGCTAATTTCAAACAGAATAATGATGCACACGGTTTTGTAGCATTTTTTACGTAGATTACGAATATCGTAATCATTCGCGTGACAAACGTGTCATAAGGTGACTTTTTTCAGGTCAAAGGTCAAAAAATAAAAAAATGGCGTACGTTTTTTCATTGTTTTTTCAGCATCAGAGTGTACAGCAGTACACTCTTCGGAGCTCCATAGACGAATGTTTACATGAATGTTTTTATCGCTGCTTATTCACTACCGTGCTTATTTGCATGCAAATGATCTATTGATAAAAATATTAGTGACTTCCTGCAAAATGAATTTTTAGCACTGCGGGTCTAACTTACTTTTTTTTTACCTGAGTTGAGATTACTGAGGTTCAATGAGGCATGTCACATTTGCATTAAAAATGTTTGGTCTAATTTAACAACTCTAATTTAATACAGACGTACTTAGCTATCAAAATTCAACAATTTTTTGGTTTTTTTTATGTTTGACTTGAAAAACGTGACCTTATGACATGTTTGTAACGCCAATGATTACGATTTTCGTAATCTACGTAAAAAATGCTACAAAACTGTGTGCTCATTATTCTGTTTGAAATTAGGCTAGTTTAACCCTTGTCCTTTTGGATTTTACAATTTAATGAATTTGTCGGCCATAATTAATGAATAATATGGGCAGGCACTAAGTCTGCTTAATTTTGCATCCTTTCCTTCATTACACGGAGTTGTTAATTAAATTAGTGGGTGGCCACAATTAGCCAGTTGGCCACAATTACATAGTTTAGCTTTACTCTATGTACATATGTACATGTAAGTATACTTATTTATCTTTCACTCGCAACTCGCACCTTAATAAGACCCCGGAAGATTTTTTCAATATTGCTCGGGGATCTTTTATATTTATATAAACCAAGGCTATTTGAGCCAAGGACTTTTTGGGGGCAGTAAAATGTATAGTCTACACCATTGTGGCTTTTTCCGGGTTACTTTCACCGGTAACAAACGAGGTAAAATGTGTGTGTGGATCCAGGAAATAGCTTGATAAGCGCAACAATGTATAAAAACATCGTCTGGTGTCGACCTACATGGGAGATAATCCCCATTCATTGGACGCAGTTACAATGTCGGAGGAGGTAAATGAAGACGAGAGGCTCAAATTTCAATTTTGTCCGCCCTACCCCCGTCCCAATTATTTCCATTTCATAAGATCCACCCAAAATCAATGATCTAGTCTATTATAGCTTCTGTATATAACACGTTATTTTTGGAGGTCAATACACCAGGGAAACCCTTGGGCTGATTGTGACCTCCAGTGCAAGCAATAACCTTTGGATGTGGAACACGCTAATACGCATTGGGATTCATAATGAATCACTAATTGTTGTTTCACTAACAAGAGTCGCCACAAGTCATGTAGCCACAAATTTTTTTACGTCAGCTAATATATTAGTAATTATTGAGCAGTTGAGTCTCTCTATACAGTCGACTCTCGCTATAACAGCACCCAATAAAGCATCAAATTTCGCTTGTTATAGCGAAAAACTGTTATAGGGAGCAGACATTTCTATGTTAACAAATGGAGAAAGTTTTTGAGGGGAGCATTTTTTTCTACTGTTATAACGAGAGTACTGTTATACAGGGGACTGTTATAGAGAGAGTCGACTGTATAGCGAAAAACTGTTATACGGAGCAGACATTTCTATGTTAACAAATGGAGAAAGTTTTTGAGGGGAGCATTTTTTTCTGCTGTTATAACGATAGTACTGTTATACAGGGGACTGTTATAGAGAGAGTCGACTGTAGCAACATTTAAGGGAAGGGAAAAAATTGTTACTGGGAAATGTTGTTATACAGTAAATAAAATAAGTATGTACTTTACATGTATGAAGGGAGGATAAAATAATGTTGTTATAGAGGGACTTGTTAAAGAGAGACTCCACTGTATACTCTAACCCCAGAGAGAAATCGGAGTTTTGCACAAATTAACAAGGTCACAACTATAAAAAAAGAAAGCATCCGCCTCATAAATGTAAAATAGACTACATTTCGTTATCCCAGATTATTTCCGGGACATTTTGGGACCATCAGCTTTTTTTCACTGGCGCCAATATTTTTTAAAAAACTCGCTAAAGTAAGACAAGATTGCCCAGCGGTACTTTTGCGTTACAAAAGTACCGCAAATCCTGCATCCCATATTGGCATATACGGTGGATTCTCTCTGTAACATCTCTCCTTATAACAACTTTTTCTCTATACAGTGGAGTTTCTCTATAGCATCACTGAAGGGAATAGAAAAAAATATTGTTACAGGGAAAAGTTGTTATATAGAACACAAATGTTTTTATATAGAAATGTTGTTATAAAGAGATTTTTTATAGAGAGACTCCACTATAACTGCTTTATTTTTCAGCCCTTCGTACATGTAGTGTACAGTGTACATATTAAATGTTTTGTATAACAACTTTTCCACATAACAACCATTTTTGCCCTTCCATTCAGGGTTGTTATAGCGAGATTCCACTAGTAGAAAACTGTAGAAATAAAACGAGAACTTAGACGGCAGGGGAAAAAAATGAAGGACGGCGTGGAAGTACGTCAGCCCTTGATGATATTGGGACAGAGCAAAAAAGGGAGAAAAATGGTGCTGAGAACAAGTTCTTTTTTTGTCCCCTAAAAACTTGTGTTTCCACTAAAATGATGATTCCACCTGACAAAGTTGCACATTACCCGACTCCGCCTGCCTGTGCCAAGTCCTTTGAAAGGAGGAGAAAGTGTATGAGAAGAAGGAGAAAAGGGGGGAGATTATTAGGGACAAACAGTTACAGCAACCAGTAAAGCATCTCTCCCTTCTGTCTCTCACATCCTCCTCCTCTTCCTCCTCCTCCTCCTCTGGCCTCCTCCATCTCCTCCTCCAGCACGTCATCTCATTTCCTTGAACAAACAACAAACAAGAGGGGCGGAATGGGAACCTTACGTAAGTGCGGAGACAGAGACAGTTCAGGAGAAGAAAAGGACACGGCTTTAACCGGGAAGATGAGAAATATAATGATTTTCTTTATGTAACGACAGTGAAAACAAAAGCGTCGATGATATTTAAATTTTTTTCAAAGCTCCTGGGCATTTCTAGATTAAAAAAAAAAAATTTTAATGCATGTCCTTCTTAGTTTCATTTCGAATTATTTAACTGGTAAATTTATAGTTTAGACCATAAACAGTCAACTCGTTATAGCTGGCACCCCTATACAGTCGACTCTCTCTATAACAGTCCCCCGTATAACAGTACTCTCGTTATAACAGCAGCAAAAAATGGTCCCCTCAAAAACTTTCTCTATTTGTTAACATAGAAATGTCTGTTCTCTATAACCGTTTTTCGCTATTACAAACGAAATTTGATGCTTTATAGCGTGGAGTTATGGCGAGAGTCGACTGTACGAGGGAAAAGTCAACAAGGGGAAGAATCATTCGCTCCGAGCTTTGTAACTATAACTTCCGCCTGTCTTTCATGTGGTCCATGGCATATCTTCTCTCTCTGCTCTGTTGACACAGAGCAAGGATCTTCCCTGTAATTACCATCATTTTGTCTATGATTCATGTGTGTGTGTGTGCCGATCTTCATGTGCAAATAACCTTGGCTATATAGAAATGTGTTATACAACGTACAAGTTCTACGCAAAAGAATAATTATGTAATAAACTACCCCTATAAGGGCGAGCGAAAGATTAGCTTCTTTACTAGTAAATCCAGGGACTGTAATGGATTGAGGCAATTAGGTAGACAATTTAAGCAATTTTGTAAATAGGAAACATGGTTATATAGAAATATTCTGTCATTTCAATTCTAACCCGTACAGGTGGAAAGCCATTACAAAGGAGTGTGTTATCGAGAGAGAGGAGAGTGTATGCCAAAAGGCGGGACTTGCAGGAGTCCGAGGGTATAAACACAAATTGCTGTATAGATCGGTCAGACACAATTCGCATTACAATGGAGTCTCTCTATAACAGCACTAACGGGAAGGGAAAAAACAATGTTATTGGGAAATTTTGTTATATAGAACATAAAATATGCACCTTACATGTAGGAAGGGCACAAAAAATAATTTTGTTATAGAGAAATGTTGTTATACAGAGACTTGTTATGGAGAGACTCCACTGTACATTGTCAGTGGATATTTGAGAAACAAATTAATGAGAGAATTTATTTACACAGGATTTCATGGTGGATTTCGTCCCATTTAAAATTCGACGATAAGAGGGAAATTAAAAAAAATGTTCCACTAATTTTCATTCCATATGAATTCATTCCGTTTTTGCATAGACGGAAAAGTTGCTGTATAGCATAAACGTTAAAATGAAGCGATGGGAGAATAAATCAAGGAAATGTGATTTTTCATATAGATTTATAGAGCAACCAGCTTATGCTTTTTATTGCTAAAAAATTAAGCTTTTACCGACCAAAAACAGTCGACTCTCCCCATAACGGCCTCACTTATAACGGTTTTTACTCTATAACCGAAGTCTAAAATGGCCTCTTCAAAAACCTTATCCAATTATCAAAATGGAAATGTCTGTCCTATATATCGGTTCTCCACTATAGCGGGCAGAATTTGCTGCTCTATAGGGTGCTGTTATAAAGAGAGTGGACTGAATATGCTTTTTATGCTTTAAATATAATTAACCTTCGTATTTCGTATCAGAGGATTATGCTTTTTCAAGTATAAATTATGCATTTTATACTACATACAAATTTAAGCTAGTTTTTGACAGATTTCAAACCATTACAGAGTCTCTTATAACAAGTCTCCTTATAACAACATTTCTGTATAACAACATTATGTTTTCCGCCCTTCGTACATGTAAAGTACATACTAAACGTTCCACATAACAAGATCTCCCTGTAACAATATTTTTTGCCCTTCCCTTCAGTGTTGTTATAGAGAGACGCCACTGTATGCTGATTTTGATCTGAAAATCAATAAACTAGTCATTTCTTGCCTTTTCTTGGGCAAAATTAGACTTCTTTATGGATTTTTTAAAAAAAATTTGTTATTTTTACTCCGAATTTTTGGAATTACGCTTTAATACTTCGGTTTTTCCAGTTACGCCTTTTATGCTTCGTTTTTTTATAATTACACATTTTGCACTTTTAGTACTTTCAATACCTTATTTTTTCCAAATCATCCATTCTTCACGGGAGTCTCTATATAACAACTCTGAAGGGAAGGGCGAAAAATATTGTTACGGGTAAATGCTGCCATATAGAACAAAAAATATGTACTTTACGTACATGTACGAAGGGCAGAAAAAATAATGTTGTTATATAAAAATATTGTTATAAATAGACTTATATAGAGATACTTCACAGTATTGTTATACTGAGATTGGTTACAGGGAGATTCCAGTGTACTGAAAAAGTGAATCTTGTTTGCTTGGGAAGATTCAAACGCAATTTTGTATGAAGTGCAAACAGAAGCGTACGAGTTCAGTTACAGAGAAAATTTTGTTACGCCACTACTGTTATGTGTTAGTTACATTATATATATATAAATAGAACGGAAGAATGTTGAATGCCATTATACGGAAAATATTATACATAGATGTTGTAGGGCTTCATTGTAATTAAAATTCAATCTGCCCAAGTAAATTACGTTGGCTTCCATGTTTTTGGGAATTATCAACATCCATGCTTTCCCCCAAGAAAATGAGTGGTGTGGAAATATTGGGATTTTCTTTCCCCCTGGGAAAGTTCCATATGCTCATATGCCTTTTTCCTATACGGAGAAAATATCACCAAGTCATTTCCACCGTCTGTTGTTCCCATCAGCTGGGCTCACGCCAGTGGCTATGACCTAAGTTAATAAGAGAGAAGTTGGCCCAGGCCGGGCTGTGATGTGGATAAATGAGCCTTGAAATTTTCACTGAAAAGATTATATTACGTGGCCGAAATGGGAGAGAGAGAGAGGAAGCGAAAAAAAATACTTTGGCCAACAAAAACTTTTTTTTCTATCAGGATGAAAATTTTCGTGAGAGCAATTTCAGGATCAGTGATCATATCATGTTTATACTTTGAGCCAAATATGTACATACAAAAGGTTGAAATAAGCCTCTCGGATTTTTATCGGAACGTCATGGAAATTCCCCGAAAAAAAGTTCATGTTGCACGATCCCTTCAATTATTTTCTACAGGCGCCTCATTTCATACAGGCTAGGCAAAAATCAATGGAAGAAAAGCATTGTCCGTGAAGCTCAGAGGACATTTGGACAGCTGGTGGACAGCAATCAGGGGGCGGAATGGGGATCAAATGTCACTTTCCACGACCAAAATCATACCAACTGCGGAGTTTTACAAACTTTTACCCAAGCCACCGTTGTTTTCTTTCGAATTCAAATGTATATACGTATCTTCGGAATTCTTATGGGAGAAATCAATATGTTCTACGTTTTGAGGTTGTGATAGCTCATGAGCATTTTGGGGGAATGAATAGCCTAGTTTGTGGGGAAACCTTAAGCGTGAGCTTGTAATGGATTCCAGAGAGTGTGATGGAACCGCATTATAAGATGGGGAACATCTATGCATATCTATATATAATCCGAAAATCCTTCATATTTAATGGAACAAAAACCTAGGGATTCTTCTTCCACTTGTTCCAAATTACGGATTGTGCTGCTGTGCTGATGGTGACAGGTGACATTCACGGAGAGAAACATTTTTCCTGCTGTTTCTTTCCGATCTTCGTTTCAACATGGCCTTCCTATCGTTTTCTGTGTCCTATGATTTCTATTTGTCCGTCTCAGCTGTTCAATTGTTCTATGATTTCTCTTCGTTTTGTTCCATGTTTTAATTGTTCTATGATTTCTTTTCGTTTTGTTCCATTTTTTAATTGTTCTCTGATTATTATTTGTTATTCTGTAATTTCACTTTGTTATTCCCTGATTTCTGCTTGTTATTCTCTGATTTCTCTTTGTTATTCGTTGCTTTTTAATTGTTCTCTAATTTTTCTTTGTTACTCTCTGATTTTGATTTGTTATGCTCTAATTTATTTTTCTTCTTATCTACTTTCTCGATCATGTAATGTATTCTGTCTTTCACCTTTGTTTTGTCTGCTTTCTCTTTTTATTTTATGCTGTTGTGTTCTTTTGTCTGCTTTCTCTTTTTATTTTATGATTTTCGCTTATTTGTATGCTTTTTATTTTATGCCATCTCATTCGTTGTTCTGCTTTCTCTTTATTATTTTACGCTTTCTCGTTCATTGGTCTGCTTTGTCTTTCTTGTTGTTGCTTTCTCGTTCATCTGGCTACTTTCTTTTTCTTATTTTATGCGTTCTTCTTTTGCTTTGTTATTGTTAGCTTTCTTTTTGGTTTTTATGCTTTCTCCATTTTATGTGTTGCCCATGTTTTTGCTAGTCTCCTTTTTTTGTTGGTAATTTTTACTGTCTCCTTGTTTTATCTGCTTTCCGCGTGTTTATCCGTGGCTCTCTATGTTTTGTCAGCTTTTGCATATAGAAATTGTTAGCTTTCTCTTTGTTTTGGTTGATTTTGCTTTGTTCTTCTTAGCTTTGTCTTTGCAATATTTTGCCTCCTTTTTGGTTAGTCCGCTTTCTCTTTGTAATATTTTGCTTACTCTTTGGTTAGTCTGCTTTCTTTTTGTTAATTTTTGGTTTTTGGTTTTCTTGCGCTTCTTTCCGTGCTTCTTGTCTGAATTGTCTCTTGTATTGCCTTTTTTCTTGTCGATTTTCACCTGAAGTTTCTCTTTTCAAGCATATCTGATTCTATTTTAGAACTTTCTCCCACTCCCACCTATTCTGTTTTTATAAGTGAACTTCACATGTAACTATTTCTCTGGCTTCCTCGGAAATCTGAATACAAATATACTTGAAAGCTCTTGAAAACTCAAGAGCCTGCAACAGCTCGGTTTTGTTACAACTTATGTATACACAAAGCCCTCCACTTTCTCCCTCTCCAACTTCACCTGACATCCTCCATTGTTCTGTCGTCTCTAATTTGGGCATTCACACTTTCCCGTTGAATGTATGGGAAAGTGAGAGGATAACGGAGGGAGAACATCCACAAAATTTAGGTATTGAACAGGTATGTACATCCAGTAAAAGTTTTGTCCCCAAAATACAATGGTGGCTTCTAAGAAGAATGTTCTCTGTCAATCCCCACTTTTTGCACAGGTTCTCTTTCAAAGCAAGTACAAAACAAAGCTGGAGCTTTGCCTGGGTTGTCCTTGGGAATTAATGGGATTACTCGCTTTTGTGTGTCGCACGTGGGAGGAATTAAACACATTTTTTTGACATCCACAAACGGCTTACACGAATAGTGTGAAAGGGGAACATGAGATTTCGTTTTTAATTGTTTTTACACTTTTGTTACGACTGGAGAATTCCAAGAAAATAAGAAGCCGCAATAACGTGGGACGAAAAAACTAATCAAAATTAATCAAAACTCATAAATTTGTCAGCAATTTGAAATTAATTAAACTAAACCGAAATCAAATGAGCAAATTTAGCATAATTCAAATTACCAAACGAGATTATATTGATTTATTGAATTATTTAATATTCAGTAAAATTAACTAAACAAACCATTAATTGAAGTTAAGTGAGCCATAAAGCAATTAAACCATTCAAGTTATTTAAAAAAAACAAAACCATTCAAGAATTATAAACACAATTAAATTAATTGGAATTAACCAAACTCAATTAATTGAAAATAGTTTATCCACAAAAACGAATTTAAATTGATCAAGTAAAGTAAATTAATTAAAATTGTTCAGAGAAACTAATTAATTCATGTCAATCAACTAAAAACTAATGTAACAAATAATTAATTAAAATTATTAACGGAAATCATTTAAAAAATATTTAATTAAAATTATTATTACTTGAAATCATTTAAAAAATATTTAATTAAAATTAGTACTCGAAATCATTTTAAAATAATTAATTAAAATTAAACAAAAAATTACTCAATAAAATTCATTTTCCTAGTGTAAATAAAAAAAATCTGTAACCTGTAATCACGCAAAACAATTTCTTCTATAATTACTTAATAAATTGAGCAAAAAATTTAATTAATTTGAATCATGATTGAAAATGGAGGAAACAAATATATTTTTACTATTAATAAAAAGCTGAATTAAGTTAGTAAATTAGAATTAGGCAAAACAATAAATAAAATGTTTACATAATACAAATATAGTCTTTAATTAACGCATCTTAATGAACAAATTTCGATAATAAAAGTTATTTTCAATAAAATCTATCAACCATCTATTCATGATATACCATCATTTCCCGTGTCCAGAATTATTTTGGATGGCGTCCAGCTGCAAAATCATTTTTGGAAGAAGAAACATTCACTTATCATTAATTGTAATTCTCATACATGAGAATAAATAAAATTAGAAAAATTAATTTTCCCACGCAGTCAAATTATTTCCAAAGGGACCTAAACCTGTCCCCACGTTGGCACTTGAGAGCCGCCTCGTCCATAAATCCACGTGAGAGTCCATTACTCTATATCTTCCGGAAAAAATCTACGAGTAATAAAAGAGCGGAAGGAACCGGGAAATGATGGAGGTGGTCACTATTGGATGATTACCAAACAATAAGCCGGGAGAAAATAGTGCCATTGGGCAATTTCTCAATGTCGTCCCATTCATGCTTATTGACTTTCACCAAACTGGACTTATTTTTTGATTTCTCTCCCCCTTTTGGCTGGGGGTTGTGAGAGAAAGTTTGACTGGAAAGAGAAAGTTCCTTGTGGGAAAAGTCGGGAAAAAGACATCCAGTCGTTGGAATTGAAGGCTCAATTACCTATTATTTTTTTTCTTTGGCTTTGAGAACACGGAACCATAGAAGAAAGAGAAAGTCTCACGTCCCACTCATAAAATGTGGGTCTTCTATTGCTTCCTTAACGAGGTTCAATGGTCGTCCCGCAATTTGTTGGAGTAATAAAAGGATTAAATTCTTGTTTCATCTCCAAAAAAACCATTTTCCTCTCCTCCCCCGCCCCCATCAGATTCTCTCACACGCTTTCAAAAGTCCGTTCCTTTGGAATCATGAGCCATATAATATACATGTATATACAAACGTATGTATACATATATAAATGCATATATTAGGTATACCTAGAACATACAGGTTACTCTTATAGCGAAGAGCATGGAAGCGGCTGTATACAATGTTAAATCCCAAAAAGTGGAAAAGTGCTTTTACCCCTTTTCACCCTTGTATTTTCCTTGGGTTAAAAAGAAGCTTTTAAATTGTAGAGAGATAGAATCCGGGCATTTCTGTCTCTTTTGCATGGTCTTTTTTTTTTGGCGGAATCTTCTCAGACGTGAGTGTTCCTTCCGGCAAGGCTGGGAACATGTGTTTTTTTATCTTGCATTCTTTGTTGTTATGATTATTGCTTTATTAGGCCTCTTACTCGGTTAATGGCCCCTCCACTTTTGCCTTCTAAGGCGTCTCTGGTGGCAGAAATTCTCCATTGTAGTTGTGCATCCAAATTGTACCGTTGACCCCAGAATTTTCCGGAAGTGGTTCAGGCATGCGCATGTAGAAATGGGAAAATAATCCCTGAAAATACATTTCTTCCTAACAATTACTTAACTTAAGTTAAATTATAAAACAAATTTGTTTTAATAAAAAAATGTGTTTTAACAAAGAAATGAACTCATAATTGGACTCGAATTCAGACGGAACCAAAAAGCAAGACTCGAAATTCGACAATATAAATAAAAGGATGTTTAATTATAATTCCAAGTATTTTCAAAAAACTCAAATTTTCAGATGTCACCACCGAGTTAGAATTGTTTGGACATGAAATCAAACTCGGTTTCAAAATTGATACTGGGAAACTGAACTTGAATTGAACGGATATGGATCGGCATTGATATGGTGTTACATTATCTTCTAAATTATTTTTAAAAAATTAAAAATATCTATTCCCGGTTTGGAACCTGTTTAAATTTAATGGCTTACAAGAATACAGTGGAGTCTCTCTATAACAGCATCCAACGGAAGTTAATATTTTGCGTTCATACAAGGAATCCTGTTATAGAGAACCGAATTATTATTTATTCTATGTGCAAGGTGCTGCAAGTGTAATCGACTCTCTCTATAAGGGGCCTCTCTTTATAATAGTTTTCGCACTTCACATGAAATGTTTTTTCCTCTAACGGTTTTGTATTATTCTCTATATTTGTTATTCTCTATAACGGTTAAATGGAGCTTCTTTTTGCTAAGCCGTTATAGAAAGAGTCGACTGTTTATTTCAATTTAATTTACCATTATTATTACTATCATTGATTTCATTCCTTTTGTAATGTTCCTGTGCAATCTTAATTGTTTGTATGCATAAATCAACAGATAAATGTATAATAAGCGTAGAGCATAGATATGACTTCAACCGGGAGATTTTAGAGGGAGAGAATTTTAACCGGGAGATTTTAAAGCCGGAAATATTAAATAATTTAAAGCGGAAAATGTTTAAGCAAGAGATTTGTAACCGGAAGGTTTCAATTTCGTCTGCTAACCTAGAATTGCTATCTACAGTTTACTCTCTCTATAACAACCCTCCTTATAACAAGTTTTTCTCTATAACAACTTTATTTTTCAGCCCATCGCATATATAGTGCACGTATTTTAAATTCTATGTAACAACTTTTCCATGTAATAACCATTTTGCTCTTCCCTTCCGGGTTGTTATAGCGAGAGTCCACTGTAATAGTAAGTAGATAGAAATGGGTGGACTTACATACATGTAGCATTACAAATATACCGTCAAAATGCCTTGTGTTTGAAGACCAAAAATGAGTTGTCGGAACCAAAAAAACAAGGAAAATCTGGTGAAAGTATCCCACCCAACCAATTTCTGTTGTGACACTCTGACTTTCTCCCCTTTGAAACGCCCCTTTGCCACCGTCCCTTTCCCTAACTTTCATTGACACACATCCAAAAAAATGTGAGAAAGCCTCCCCATTTCCAACCCCTGGAAATTCCGCTTGAGGGCCAAAAAGAAAGAACTTTTCAATTTTCTCCCCTCTCCTCCCCACAGCCACCCTTTCATCTACCATAAGGAAAGGAAATCAGGGGAAAAGTAATAATAATAAAGGGAAAAGTCGATGGCCAGAGGTTGTACACTTTACCAAGTAGACAAAAGGAGTGACTGTCTCCTTTAATATAACTTTTTTTATGAGAGAGGGAGAAAACCCCTCCAGGCCATTTTTAGGGGTTTGTTTCTTCTGTACACAAAATAAAATCTGGGACAGCCTTTTTTTTTGGTTTGGGTGAAAGTTAAGTATAAAGCCTGGGACAAAGTCAGACAAAGGTTTATGTATTGGGAACAGGAGCTTTAGGTCTTGAAAGAGAGGAGACAAAATATGGAAGAAGACTAAGAGTAGATCCTTCTAATTACATGCAAAAGTGGAGACAAGGACTGGGTAAACTTTTATTGTTGTAGTACATGGACGAAATAAAATATATATGGCGCACGCCACTGTCATCATAAATTAGGAAGCGGCGGAGGGGAAGAGGAAGAGGCCGAGGCGGAAGAAAAGTTGAGGGAGAAAGTGGAGAGAGGCAGAAAAGGGAGGTTCAAGTAAAATAGTAAAAAGTTAGGTAAAATATATACCATTTCCCCCACTTTCTACTTTCCCTTTATTTCGTACTTTCACTTGGACTTTCTCCTTGCCACGTGTACTATCATATTCTTCTTGTCGTCTCCTTTTACTTCTAGCCCTGCTTTCTCTTAGAATCCAGGGGTTTTTCCAACTGGAATTTTGCCTCGCATCTCACTTCTGGTTGTACGTTTTTCTTGACGTTCTTTGTTAGTATTCTGTTTGATTTGTTTCGAGTTTTCTCTCTCTAGTCTCGTGTGCTTTCTCCACTCTAAATATGAATCTAGCTATGCTTTTTTTTTGTATTTTTGAGGTTTTTATTATTTCACTTTTGTCTCCTTTTTGGGGAAACAACCATGTATTACATACACTTTGCTTCCGCCTTTCTATGTGATTTCTTTCTCTTGTCTATCATATTAATTTCTTCTTAGGTTTCTCCTTTTGTTTTATATTTTTCTACTGCTTTCTCTTTTTGTTTGGGATTACATTTTTCTACTGCTTTCTCTTTTTGGTTGGGATTACACTTTTCTATTACCTTGTATTTTTTAATTGTTTTATATTTTTATATTGCTTTCTCTTTTTGGCTTGTTGCACAGACATTTTTATACTGCTTTCTCTTTTTGATTTGTTGTATAGACATTTTTATATTGCTTTCTCTTTTTGATTTGTTGTATAGACATTTTGATATTGCTTTCTCTGTTTGGTTTGTTGTATAATTTTATATTATTAATTTATCTATTTATTTTGTTGTATATTTTTATTTTTTTTGTTTTGCTTTATATTTTCCTATACGTTTCGCTTGTTTGTTTATATTACTTTTTTTCTACTGCTTTTTTTGGTTTGTTGTATAGGTATTTTTCTATTGCTTTTTTTGGTTTATTGTATAGGTATTTTTCTATTGTTTTTTTTTTATTTGCTGTGTAGATATTTTTCTATTTCCAGCTCTTTTTGTTTTGTTTTATATTTTTCCATTGCTTTCTCTTTTTTGTTGGTTTTATGTTTTTCTATTGCTTTCTCTTTTTTGTTGGTTTTATGTTTTTCTATTGCTTTCTCTTTTTTGTTGGTTTTATGTTTTACTATTGCTTTCTCTTTTTTGTTTGTTTTATGAATCTATATTGTTTTCTCCTTTTGATTTGTTATGTGTTTGTCCTTGCTTTCTCCTTCTGTTGTATCTTTCCTTTTGCTTTCCCGTTATTTTGCCCATTTTCAATCATTTCCTTTTCCATTGGATTATTTTAGCTTTCTCGTGCTCCCGTGTATGGCAACTTAGTTTTTACTTGCTATCTCCTTTTTGTACTAAATGTGTGGCATTTTCCTCTTGGTTTATCTATTGTTGTGTTCTTTAGTTATATTTTGCTCCGGTTGGCGCAGTGTCTTCTTTTCCTCCAATTTTTTCTCTGCTTTTCTCTCGTTTGTGCTTTGATTTTCTGTGCTCTTTTATAAATGTATTATGCTTTCCCAGTACATTTTCCCTTATGGTTTCCTTGTGTCTCGTTGGCTTTCCTTTTCTGTCTTCCTCGGCGTCCTTTTGCTGTTTCATATTTTACTTATTCTTACTCCTTCCCCTTTAATTCTCTCTCATTCCTATATTTTCGTGATGCCTTGCTTCATTTTTGCCTATAGCATTCTCACTTGGCTTTGCTTACAAAGTTTCATTTTAATTTTATGCGTGATATCATCATTCTCATCATCGCCTTCCGTCCACACGTTCCCATATTTCTTTGCAGGAAAGTGGAACGGATGAAGAGAATTCCTTCAAGGCCTGTGCAATCAGAGCTCGCAATTCTCCCTTTGCTGTCCATCGCCTTTTACGCAAGGCAGTTCCTTTGTTTTAATGGAGCCCCCGCCGTCATCGTAAGTAAAAGGTAAAACTTTTAATCGTAATGGAAGAAAATGATTTTTTTGGAACAATGCATTTACACGAGCGGATGATATTTCCAGGCACTTTATAGAGAAAGACTTTTACATCATCTTTCTTTCAGAGTCTATGCCGAATTAATTACTCTGTACCAAATGAGAAATTGCAATTGTTTCCGGAAACCGCTCCAATTTTTGCGGTTTGTGGTGAATGTATAGTTACGTTATTACTTTTCATTGTAAAGATGCTTTCAAGGAGTCTTAATTGAAGTTTAATGATTAATGATGGATCTAGCTTCAACAAATGTTCGATAATACCATCACACAAATTATTAATTATTTCGAAAAAATCTTTTAGCATTCTTAGCACTTTCAGCTCGTCCTAAGGAATTCACGTAACATTACCAGTCGTCATTTCATCTTTATTTTTTAATTGTAAATTCTTAAATTCAAATTCTCATATTTAAAAAATAGACAAAAATATTTAAAACCAGCATGCCCACACCGCCTACGGCGGCAGACACGCAATCGATTTAAAGATTGTGGAATTTGAAAAATCGCTGCATTGTTAGAAAGCGATATTTTTACTGTGTGGAACAACATTGGCATTTCAATTCTGAATTATGCCAATTCTTAAATTTTCCAATTCTGAATTAGTAATTTTATTCTGTTTAATTCGGTTTAGATTCAGTTCTCTTTTTAATTTTATGTATCTTTTATTTCGTCTGTGCCGCCATGCTTTGCATTTTCTGCCAAATTTGGCAAATAAGGCAAAACGTCGCGAAGCGTCGTGAGGCGTCGCGGTTTTATACTGTAGTAAGGAAAAAAACAAAATGTTTTAAAAAGTAGACAAATTTTAACAAAAACAATATGTTTTAAAAAATATACAAAAATATTTGAAAAAAATATACAAACATATTTGATAAAAATATACAAAAATTATTAAAAAATATACAAACATATTTGAAAAAAATATACAAAAATTATTAAAAAATATACAAACATATTTGAAAAAAGTATACAAAAATTATTAAAAAATATGCAAAAATATTTTGTTTAAAATAAACAAAACTATCACCGTTATTTGTTTACTATTCTGTGTCGTTTCTAATGGTATGCCAAAGGATTGTTAATCTAAATTCGCAATTATACTAATTATGAGTTCAATTACCAATTCGTTACTGGAGTAGCCAATCGCTCAATTACCAAGAAGAAAAATTGTAAGCTTATTAAATGAACATGAAACGGAAATTATTTATTAACCAACTTTGAATTTTGTCCAAAACCCACCTAAACAATAGAATTCCAAGTATAATTTCAAGTTTGAAATGGAAATAAAGTAACAGATAAGAACCTCTCTCCAGCACAATGTGCCAAAAGCGTACGTGGAGATATCTGGAATGCGTATTTTACCCTCAATTCAACCTTCATACGCAAAAGGACGCATACTAAAACATGCATAGAATATAATTTAATTATACATCCAAAGTTTACAAGGTCCCCCTAAAAAAAATGGTCTCTGGGTAAACCCGTCACATCGGAGGGGGTGGAAAGGGCAGAGAGAAAGTCATAACAAAGTTGGGAGAGAAAGGAAATAACAATAAAAGCTTGTCTCTCTCCACGCCCGAGCACACGCTTTAGGATATGTATACAAAACAAAAGGACATGTGCGTCTGGATGATATTTAATGTCCTTTATGAATCATTGTGATAGGAAGACGGAGACTTACTTATGTTCCCATCCCAATCCTTATCTCCCACTCCGAGAGGGAGATATTGGCAGAATTATGTCATAATTTTTAGTGTCAAATAATTCTCTCGTTCCCAAAAAGCGCTCCAAGAACGGGGAAGAAGGCTGGAAAAGAGAATTGAAATTGCGAAAGGGACAAAAGAGGATATTACGGGAGGAAATATATAGTATACATACATGTATGTATATAATATGTACATTCATCTTGTTTTGGACCCGAATAATAAAAGGGAGATGGTGTGAACACATAAAAAGATTTTCTTTTTAAGGGTGAAAGCATCACAGTAAAAGTCAAAGTACCAGTGAAAGTCAAAAGCATTGTAGTTAAAATCAAATAGGACAGATGAAAATGAGTCGCAGCAATCCAGAAAAGATCCTCGTAAACACCGTGGAACTGTAAAAGAGCCATTTACCCAGAAAATATCCCAGTTTAACACAAATCTTTCCTTCCGCTGTGACTATTTGCTTATATTTTCCTTCTTAAAAAGGCCAATGACCTCACTTGCCCACAGATTTTCTCTTTCTAGGCAAAAACTGATATGATTCAGCGCATAAAAATGAGCATGTATATAATTGAAGTGACTTTTTTTGAAAGGTCTATACAGTGGAGTCTTTCTACAACACTGAAGGGAATGGCGAAAACTATTGTTACAGGGAAAAGTTGTTATATGGAACATTAAATATGCACTTTATATGTACGACGGGCTGGAAAAATATTGAAGATTAAAATATAAAATAAAATATATAAAATATGGTACCTTATTTGTACGAAGAGCGGAAAAAATGTTGGTGTTACAGACAAATGTTGTTATACAGAGACTTGTAATATAAAGACTCCACTGTAATAGAACTGAAAATGTGTGAAAAATGTTCATTATTGAACTTGGCACAGAAATAGCTCCATAACTATAATTTCTATCGATTGTAGATGCAATTGTTTTTCAGCTGGAACCGCGATAAGATTCTGCAGAAAATTAAATTTTTATAACCTGATTTTATTTTTGGTCTAGGCTGAATCAAACGGGGAATTTTCAGTTGATTTCTGTAAAATTCAGGATATTTGTTTGTTTTTTAGTCAGTTTTTCACCCCTTAAATATCGAGAAAACCGAAAAATCCATCGGTTCGGTTTCTTGTTTTTTGCGGATTTAAGAGATTTTTGAAGCGATTTTAACTGGAAAAATAACTACACCATGTAAAATATGTTCAAGGAATCGTTAGAGGATGGTTTTGTACTCAAAGTTTGACAAAAAACGGAAATTAGGATTTTTCAGGTTTTTTTGGATTTATGCTATGTTTAAAGTGATTTTGATTGGAAAAGCGATTGTATCGTGTACAAAATGGAGACAAGATTGCAGTCAGATTGTTTTGCGCCAAAATTTTCAAAAAAACCGAAATTCGGATTTTTCGGATTTGAGAGCTGTGCTTAAAATCGGCCCACCTAGAATTCGTCAAGGAACTCGCATGTCAATTTTTATCAAAATCGGACAGTATGCGGCTGAGAAATGGGCGCGTGAAAATGTTAATCCCGGTTTAAACGCGCTGATGTCCTCCATGCCTTCTATCACCACGTATTCATTTGGAAGTAAATTTCCACCAACGGGAAAATTACTCATTGATTCTATTTGTAAAAAGTTCTAATAATAATCAGCCAGGTTATTGGAGAAGCTTGCTTCAAAAGGGTTGAAATTTTAATTTCTGAAGTCTTAATTTCTAAAGCTTTCTTTAATTTCTGCAAGAACTGCTCAAAACTTAGTCGCCAATATTATGAACGTTTTGTAGTATAGACGATGGTATAGCCGTTGTTTTTTCGCAATTGTTTAGTATGCCTTATTCACCCAAAATGAAGTCAAAAATACTCAAAGTGAATCGCAAAAATTTATTGGAATGTTGTCCACTAAATGTGTGATTAGACTGTTTAAATGTAGACACATTTTGAAATGCAAGAACAAGAAGACTCCTGAAACTGTGTAGATGCAATTGTCTGCCAAATATTCCTTTATCTTATGCTACAACCACATATTCTCGAGTGAAAGTAAAGACGAAAAAATGTAAAAGTGAAAGTAAAGACAGCAACCTACAGAGTTTTTTTCTCGTATATAACAAACAAGACGTCCGGTAATACTAAAAAAACCATTATTCAAAGCTCCTAGCTGAATTAATAATTCCAAAAATTTATAAATAACAAAGTCCTCTCCCGTGCGTATCCTCCAATTCCAAAGAAGAATGGAGGAACTTCTAAATTATGAATGTCATATTCATAGAAAAGACCCGAAAAAAAATTACCTCCAAAACAGAATATAAACCCCAACAAAAAAACCTCTCCAAAAAAGAATATAAAAGCCCCTCAAAAATACCTCCAAAATAATAAACCCCTCGAAAATCTGAAAGAAAACGAAATCTTATACAAAATAAAAATCTCCCCAAAAAAATAAAAGGTGAAAGGTAGTAGTACCTGGATGAATTAAACAAAGTTTACACGACGTCCCTTCCGCCCATATTTCCCACGGAGAATGTCTACAGAGAACCTCCATAAAAAATCCCATGCAAAAATTTCCTAGGCCAAAAAAAATAAAAAGAATTTCCATTACAAAGGCCAAAGAAAAACAAAGAAATGTGGGACCATAATTTCCTCCATACTCCCTTGGACCTTTCCCATGCTTTGGAATTGGAGATTCTCTCCTTGTAAAATCCACCAGGGAGATTTCCTCTTTGGAAATGTGAAAAAGCCGGTCTTTTCTCCCAACAAAGCTGGGGAGGAAAGGGTTTCTTTATGTATTTTGATGGCGAATAAAAAAAAATCACATGAGTACAAAAGAGATTTTTTTTCTTTTTCATACAAAGAATTTTTGTATTTTATATAATATATATTTATCGTACATACATTTTTGCACATACATTTTAGTACATACATATTAGTACATACCTATGCACATTTTAGCCCGTATATTTTAGTACATA
The DNA here is from genome assembly GCA_034698585.1 of Disparrhopalites patrizii. NCBI lineage: Eukaryota > Metazoa > Arthropoda > Collembola > Symphypleona > Sminthuridae > Disparrhopalites > Disparrhopalites patrizii. The sequence continues at coordinate 6,495 of JAQGBT010001605.1, read as the reverse complement.
CATATTAGTACATACCTATGTACATTTTAGCCCATACATGTATTAGTACATACGTTTTAGTACATACCGTATGTTTCACGTACGGCGCAATCGGCTCAACCGCTTATAACTTTTATGCAACAAGGCATAGACATGAGTCCACTAGCTTGTTGGAATGCTAAGAAGTCAAGCTTTCAGAATTGATAAGTATGTTGATTCAGAACCTTTCCGATTAAAAATTATGGCATGTTAAAAGGGTTAAAAAAATCACATGTTAAACATATGGGGTCAACAAATCAAAAAAATATCGTTTTATAAATATTATAATAAATATTCGAGTATGGCAAAATAACCGCATGCAGATTTTTGCATATTAACAAACGAATACGCCGTCATGCACAATCCGGGAGAAAGTGTGTCACGGCAATTTTCGCAAATAATCTCATGGCGGGGAAACTCTTACAAGAACAAGGATATTGTTATTGTCCAGGTCTCCTTATTTTCGCTGAATATTTTTTACCCATTAATGTCTTAAGTTTGCCAATGACGTTGCCTAAAGAGCAAGTGATCTGAATAATTAAAACTTTTTATGAGTAATTACTTACACTCAAGTTTTGTTATTTCTGATTGGACTGTAAAATCTTTCGGAGTAAAACCTTCGGCTGGAAGTTCAATTTTGGTGCTCGTAAAAAGTTTTAACAAGAAAGATCAGGGAAAAACTGGACGACAAATCAAAATTTTCATTGATATTCCAAAAATATCGGAAAAATTAGAATTACACTGGGAAATCCTCGAATTTAAGGTAATGTCAAAAACTGTATGTTTTTGATTTTTTAATCTCCATATGTTAACATGTGATTTTTTTTGCGCGTTCAACATGCCATAATTTTTAAATGGAAAGGTTCTGAATCAAAATATTTATCAAATATGAAAGCTTGACTTCTTAGCATGCCAACAAGCTAGTGAACTCACGTGTATGCCTTGTTGCATAGAAGTTATAAGCGGTTGAGCCGGTTGCGCCGTACGTGAAACATACGGTATGTATACGCCAGTACATGTATAAGAGTAAACATATGTACATTTAAGTACACCCATATATGCGTATCATAAATTTATTTTTTTAACAAATCCCCTATAAACGTAGATATATCTATATGTATGTATAAGAAATGAAAAAAATAAAAATAAAACATGGTGAAATTATCCATAGAAAAATTGGGTATTTGTCAGGACAAGAGGGGTATTAGTGCTCACATTGGAGGTAGAACTCCCCGGCCTCATATCGGGCATGTTGTCACTGAATCGAACGACTTCATTCGATCGGAAAACAGCATCTGGAGTCAATCCTCCTCCTCCTCCTCCTCTGCTACTATTCCCACTATTGCTAGATCCGCCTCTTCCTCCTCCACTTTCTTCTCTTTCTCCTCCGCCTCCTCCTCCTCTGGCAGGTCTCACAGCATGTTGTCGGTCATAAGCTGAAGTCCGTTTGAGGATGGAGTGGAGTTCGGTGAAAGTAATTTTATTTTGATCCACACTCCCTTCTACTGTCCTTAGTCCTCCTCCTCCTCCTCCAGGACATCCACCTCCTCCAAGGAGGATGACATGTTCTTGTTGCTGTTGTTTTTGTTGAAGTTCCACCCCAGCACTAAGGTTAGGTGGATGGGAGCGACGGAGGCTTGTGACGGAGCTGGGAGCTGGGGGAGGCGGAGGGGGGAGGGGCACCTCAATCATCCGGCTCCCCTCAGGATTTCCTCCTCCACTAAGTCTTTTCCTGTGAATATTAATCCTCACGGAGATCACGAGGATCACGACCAGAGCCACGGAGCCCAGACTCAGGGCTAAGGACCAGACCATCACCGCATCCCCGTCTTCACCTAAATTGTGTGGAGGAGGAGAAAGTACCAAAAACCAACAAGGACAAGATGGAATTAGGACCTTTTTTTTATTATTTATTCAGTTGATTCTTTTTATATAACAATAACAATGGTGGAGGGAAAGGCAAAACATGTTACAACGGAGTCTGTCTACAGTCGACTTTCATTATAACGGTCTCCCTTATAACAGTTCTCACTCTATAACAGCAGAAAAAATGACTCCCCTCAAAACATTTCTCCAATTGCTAACAGATAGAAATGTCTGTTTTCTATAACGGCTCTTCTCTATATGTAGTCTAAAGGCTCCTCCTACAACAGGATTTGCTATAAAAGTATTTTGCCCATGACAGCCGGGTTCACTGCCTTCCTCGAGCCACATGTTTCTCATTTTGACAGCCTTTTCCGTCTATATACAGTGGACTCTCGGTCGCAACTCTACCTATAACAAATTTTTCTCTATAACAAACCTTGAACTATATATAAGGGGGTTTTATGACACTTTTAAAAACGTTTTTGCATTTTAGCAAAATTTCGTACATATTAATAATTAATGTACAGTAGAGTCTCTATATAACAACATATATATATACATATATATGTTGACATATCGAGAGGCTGCAAAAATAATGTTGTTACAGAGAAATATTGTTCTAAAGAGACTCATTATAGAGAGACTCCATTGTGATGTGTTTTATAGGAATTATATCAGGAATTGGTATTGATATTGGTTAATTACAGATAATATTTTTGCTGTTTAAACCATGTTTCTGTTGCGCTTTTTGTTATGGTAACACAATTTTGGGGAAAACTGACAAAATTACCAGAACTGACACAAAATCCAATTTTCGTATGCATTTGCATTTGTTTTAATAAGATTTCAGTGCTTTTTTTCTGGAAAATCGTTGATTTATAGAGAAAGAGTTGCTTTAGGGAATGGTGATAAGTTGTTATTGTGATACATTTGGTATGGAGAAGGCCGTTATAGCTTATAGCGAAATTAGCTGTTTCTTATGTGTAAACAATTCCTTTTCTCTTTGATTTATATGACTCATTTGCGCCCTATGATTCTTCTTTGCATTTCTCCCCATATTATTTGAGGTCCAGGCCATTTTCCTCTGAAATTGTGGGGAACTAGCAGGTTCTGATTCCGAGTTTCTTCGTAAAATTGAAAGGAATTTTAATGATGAATCCTATTGGACAATTTTGTATTCTGAACCGAAAAACCAAACTTGATTCCTGCAAGGGTAGCCTATAGCGCGTGAATTTCTTTTTGCGCGGGTGGCATGGAAGCTTAACAGAAATAAAGGAATTGTGCTTACGGAGATTAAATGCTTAAAGTGAAACTAGTCCATTTTAAAAAGGATTGTGACTATGTAAAATTCAAGAATTTATTTGCGCACTTAATTCATTTTAAACCTATACCCGTTCCCATGGCGTATTTTGGGTTTTTTTGTGTTCGTTTCTGGGAATGAATTTTTATGCGTTCAACGCCACTTGAATTCTTTATGAGAAATCGTTAAGTAATTGCTCGTATAGATTTCAGTTACAAGGCCATTCACCTTTGCCTAGTGTAATATTTAAAAGAGCCAGCGCCATGGTTGCTTTTAATTCTAAATTCTTAAATGCTTCCCAACTTCCTATTCAGATTTACTTTCATTTCGATTTTACAAGTATATTTAAAATTTAATTTGTAATAAAGTAATATATATACAATGCTTCTGAAATAATTCAAATAATGTTTTGCTAAAATAATTGAAAATTCAAATAATCTTTTGCTAAAATAATTCAAAATTCAAATAATGTTTGGCTCAAATAATTCAAAATTCAAATAATGTTTCGATTGGGACATTTGTTGCGATTATTTTTGGCTGTTGTAATTTCTACTGAAATGCGACAGAATTACTGTGAGAGTGCAAATTATTATTTTTTGTGGTCTCTGCTTGTGTAAATACATTCACCATTTATTATCTTTAGATCCTTCAGATCCTACCTTTTAATTCCACCAGCCCAAACACGTAATCTTTCTACTGAGTTTCCCCGCCAGAATGTTTCCCCCATTTTTATTACAGCGACATCCCCTCATCTCCTCCCAATTCCCCGAAAAGAATAATTCCCACTCATCATTATCCCCCTAAAAAATTAAGAGGAAACGAGAAAGTAATTACTCAACGGTAGATCTATATTAGACAAAGGACTGTATGTGGGTATGTAGGAGAGCAAATAAAATAATTAATGACTGTACCCAGTGACATGCTTTTTTTTTACTGGAGAGGAAAGAATTGGAACAAGAGGGAAAGCTTCTCACAGCTTAATGCATCCGGGTAAGTGTACCAAAGAGGTTGGATGTGGATCAAAGAAACTGGGATAGACCCTGAAAGAAAGACAGAAGAGAAAGGAGAGAAAGTTGGGGCAAAATCAGGATGGATTCCACAGGAAAAAAAATTGGACGCGAGAAGGCAGCATCCGGTAAAGGATATGCATATTGACGTAGAAAAAGACGGGAAGAGAAAAGACAGAAGAAGCAACGGAAAAGTAGGTGAAGGAAGGGGAGAATTAAATGGAGCAAGAAAACATAACATAAGGAACACGGAGGGATGAGAAAAAGGGTGGAAAAAATTGGGTAAATACAGTTACATGTACAATGCTCCTTGGTGAAATGAAGAACGAATCAAGTACAAAAGAAAAAACAGAGGGAGAACGATGACTATATGAAGACAAAATCCGAGAGAGGGAATAGAAGTGAAGGGGTCAGACTGTGTAAAATTGTCAAAAATAAACTGGCAAGAAGGGGGACACGAGGAAAGAACGGAGGTAATATATAAGTATAGAAACGATAAGACACTTAAAAAAATAAAACCTGAAAAATGCATCGGAGAAAGCAAGAGAAAAAATAAAGGAGAAGATAAAAGATGATAGTTCAAAACAAACCAATACAAAACAGGTAAATTAGAAAGAAAGGAGAAAATACAAAAGAGAAAGCAACCGAAAAAAAACAAGAGAAAGCAACCGAAAAAAAACAAGAGAAAGCAACCGAAAAAAAACAAGACAAAGCAACAGAAACAATATAAGATAAAGCAATATAAAAATACAAGAGACGGCAAAAGAAAGAATATAAAAGAAAGCAAACAAAAATATACAAGAAACAGCAAATTCAACATAAAGCAACAGAAAAAATACAAGAGAAAGCAACAGAAATGTACAAGATAAAGTAGTAGAAAAATAGAAGATAAAGGAAAAGAAATATACAAGATAAATCAACAGAAAAAATACAAGATAGAGCAATAGAAATATAATTAAAGCAACAGAAAAAATACCAGATAAAACCATAGAAATACACAATATCAAGCTATAGACACAATACAAGAAAAAGCAATAGAAATAAACAATATAAAGCTATAGAAAAAATACAAGGAAAATGCAATAGATAAATGCAAGAAAATACAACAGAAAAAATACAAACTATAAGTGAAATAGAAATCAAGGAAAAAGTGACAGAAAAAATCAAACAAAAAAGTGAAAGAGAAAGCAAGAAAAAAATAAAAGACAGAGCAAGCAAAAAAAGAAAAGAGAAATCAAGAATAAAGTGAAACTTTCAAAATATAATGCATGTTCCAGTATGTCTTGTCTTCAAATGCATTCTAATGTGAAATCGAACATACATTCATTTTTGAACATCGTTGAAAAATGTTTGCACCTCTGGACTTGCAGCCACTTTGAATACATTTATGTGATATTTGCTTATCAGAAAGTTCCAGAGGGGTAAATTTAATTAAGTTCTACTATTCGAATTGATATTATTTTACTATACAAATATATAAAACCTTGGAATTGAGCAGTTGCGAACCATATTTTGCAAAAATAGAGACAAAAACTGAGGAACTAACAAAGATCAAATACAGAGACACAAAACCCAACGAAAACAAAAACTTACAATAGACAAGCAGAAACTATGCAGCGGAAGCATTTGGGATCACGAAAAAAAATAGAGCAAATGAGGGAGACATGGTGACGGATAAAGATAATGACAAAAGAGAGGCAGAGCAAAAGAGAGCAAGAGCGAAAAAGAGAGAGAATGAGGAAGACAAGGAGACAGATAAAGACAAAAGTAAGAGAGAGAAAGGCAAAGGGAGAGAGGCGAAGGGAAAGAGAGAGACAAAGGGAAAGAGAGAGGCAAAGGGAAAGAGAAACGGGAAGGGAAAGAGAGAGACAAAGGGAAACAGAGAAATTAGGAAAAAAAAGAAGTGGGTGAAAGTGAAAAAGATGATACGCTTTTGAGACAAAAATACAAAAGGAAAGACATAGGAAAGAAGACTTTTGTGTGCCTTTTGCTACTACTTCACCAACATGTTGATATTCGATTAATTATACACTCCTCCAACTTTCCCATTTAGAATCCTTTCTCCTTGTCCCTCCTCATCCTCCTCAAATATTTGTCCTTTGCGTAGGTGCCTGAAAAATTCACGGGTTTAGGGCTTAGTCATGCGTCACACACACACTGCCGTAATTAATTAATGCGAAACCTCTCCTCTTTTTTTGTCCTAATATGTCAAAAGATTCTCTTCCTTCCACGCCCCCGGCAAGCTTCTCAATGCTGCTTTCACTTTCCTTTCTCTCTCTCTCTTTCTCTCTCTTTCTCTCTCTT